>JAYRBW010048404.1:0-11299 GCA_036023295.1 Invenusta paracnida
TGCTATGTAAAAATATCATTTTTCTCATATCTGGGACATTTCCAATATATGTTGAAAATTTCATCAAAATCTATTAACGTTTAGGATATGTTATTGGGTCTGAACAAGAAGAAGAATAATGACAAAAAAATTGGTGTTTGCACCTTGATATCTTGGGTTCTATAATAGTTATGAAGTTCATAATTGACTCACTGATACATTTTTGGTGGCACTCTATGATAGAAGTTTTAACTTCTATAAATGATTTAAAAATAAAAATTAGTTTTTAAATGGTGGCAGTTTAAAAAATGACCATTTTTGTGGTATTATAATATACCTTCTGTATGTAGGTTGCTTGCATGAGCTAGCAACCTACTGCTGTAGGTTTAGATAAGGTTTTTTTAAATATGAAACTATACATTATACAAATACTGTTTGAATAGTAGTACACTGTAAGATTGGAGCAATATACAATTATGTTGATCAATTAATTAGTCAAATTACAAACTTGAGAATGGAGTTTGTCACATTACATTAACTATGAGATGAATAAATTAACAAATAGTGTATAATGCCATGGTTATATTATGATAGATAGATAGTTATATAAAAAGTGATTACAGATTATTTTTGACACATTTTTATATGTAGTACAAGGTGGCCACCCATCCTCGAATTCTGTGAAGTGTCCTCAATTGTCCTGGAAATTTGGAGGATTATAATATATATAATTATATAATATTATTTTTCATGCATTATATGTCCAGTGCTGGTATGTCATTATAATCTGTCAGTTGTGTACACTCATGTATTATTTTTTCAGGCCTCACAGTCCTCCTATTTTATTTATTTTATCTATTTTTAAACAAAATCTAATATTTTCATGGAATCCACTTTTCCTGTTTTCACCGGATTTCCGGTTCTTTTAATGGTTTTTTGATAGGTCTCGAGATTTTCATAAATCTGTATTTAAATTGTAGGGGGTCCCCCCCTTCCCTTTTACTCACTGGCTTTTTCTTCTATTTTTTGAAGCAAATAAATTTTTTAACTATTTGGTTACATACATAATATTGTAATTACTAATTTGAAATATTTAAATTATATTACAATAAAAGTCAATATTGTTGAATAATTGTTATTTTTGATAATATATTTTTCGAAATTTCAAAAATCATAATCTTAAAACTCTTGCTTTGACAGTACATAGTGTAGCCAAATAATAATTTTAGATGCCTTTAAATGCAATCTAAGCTTTAGAATACAAAACATTTTGGCTCTACTCGCCGATTTATAGGCTATGCTTATGCATAGTCATGGATGCCAGCTTTGATACAAATCTTCCCGTTTTTCTACTCTTGCCTAAAATCATCCCTATATTTTCAAGCTAAAATATTTATTTTTTAATATATAAATTATTACAAATTATTATTATTATACAAAAACATTTTATTGTGCCTCCCATATTTTAATCCATGATTTATTTTAAACATAAAGTTATAAAAAAGTAGCTAAATCAGTCTTGAACATAATTTGATAATTTAAATTCCGACTGCATACATTACTCGTAAATATTACAACTATTTAACAAATGAACCTATAATTTATAACTTATCTTTCTTTATCTTAAAACGAATTGAAAATTTGTCTTAATATTGTATATAGTTAATTTTTCATTCTAATATATATACTTTTAAACATGAGCAAAAAATATTATGTAATCCTATAATTAGAACAAGTGTTACTTAATAATTGAAATTCATTGTTTGTAATAATGTATTTTCATGCAGTTTCTTTATATTCATAAATTAATTTGATTTAATAATCCAAAAGTCTGGACATAAAAAATTAACAGATGTGCGCTTAAATATTCCTTATTATTATTATTTTCAGAATTTGCACACTACATGCTATGGTTGGACGCATGCTTCGCAATACTTTCCGTATTTCCATCATGCATTTATTTTTTTCTGGAAAAACGTCTCTGTCTCGTCGTTTAATGTACATAGTATTATTTGTAATCGCTTCTTTAACCTTATTCCATTTTTACATTCTCAATTCAAAGACTCCAATTACCACTCATCGATCAGTTCCTCATTTGCATGTTCCATGCCAAAACCATCGTTTGAAGACAATTTCAGCAGATCGCATTCCATTTCGCATTAAAAGTAAACGCGAACTTACTCTAGACAATCGTGTTTTATTAATCACTGAATATCACCACTCAGTTCCTGGAAAATCTTTGGGAATTTTATTAGAGTATTCTAGAATTCCATACAAGGTTCATGTGGCAGGAAAAGGAATACCATATTTGACTGAAGATAACAAGGGTAAATATAGTGTAATTATTTTTGAAAACTTAGCAAATTATTTGACACTGCATCATTGGCATAGAAAGTTACTTGATAATTACTGTCGAGATTATGGTATCGGAGTTATTGGCTTTATGCCGGGAAGTCTGGACAACAATGTTTTGGGTACTGATGGAGGTCAGTATTATAAAATGGGTGACTTCCCACTATACATTCAACGTAATGCTAGTTTACGAGATTATTATTTTAGTTCGACAAGTTCAGTATTGCAAGTAGCCAAACGTGGTTCTCAAGTAGAGATTGATGTGTTTCCCAGTGATGGTTGGACCTCTTTCACGCCCATTGATGAGGAGGGTTATGATGCTCTTGTATTTTCTGAGAGGACATTAATCTCCGATTCCAGGGTGGACAATTTTCAGGCAGACAAAGATAGTGAGACTGCAAAAACAGTTCGTCA
This sequence comes from Invenusta paracnida, assembly GCA_036023295.1. Taxonomy (NCBI): domain Eukaryota; kingdom Metazoa; phylum Platyhelminthes; order Proseriata; family Coelogynoporidae; genus Invenusta; species Invenusta paracnida. The sequence continues at coordinate 2,746 of JAYRBW010048404.1, forward strand.
AATTAGTTCTCAAAGTATTGTCCAGAGTGGTTCCGAAGACATTGTTCCATCTGTGTACAAGGCAGTTGTGTTGCATGACCTTGCTAAGTTCGACCAGATTGAGCGAATAATCTTTGGTAGCGCAGTTAACATTTGGATGAACCATATTCTTTTCTCGGACAGTCTTGCCTATTTCACCAATGGTCGTCTCACACAACCTTTGGATAGACTTATCTTGATCGATATTGATGACATATTTGTGGGTAAGACAGGTACACGACTAAAAAAAGACGATGTTAAGGTGAGCTTACTGATGTGTCAGTTAATATATTTATATAACAGTTTTTATGGAAACTTGTATATAAAAACTATAGATTATTCCTTTGAATGAACATTTGATTTTTTTAATTAATTGCCTATTGTACTAGTATAATTTCAAATATTTTATGTATGTATAGATTTCAATATTAACAATAAAATATAAGCTATTCTAAATTTCTTTAAGGTTTAGAGTTCAAAGAATATACCCGCTATTACAAATGAACTTTAATTAGCCAAATACTAACTACTTATAAGCCAATTGGAACAACTTTACTGCTGAGCAGCTGTATGTTCTAAAGTTTGTCACAATATTATGCTGTTTTGATAAACATTTCATAGGAATGCAATATTTATATGATTTTTATAGGAAATTATTTTCAAACTTTTGAAAAAACTAGACGGAGCATAATTAAATATGTTATAGTATACCTAGTATATCTATCACCTAATCTTCAATATTATTTATTTTTGTATCTTAGGCGCTGATAGACACTCAAGAGAAATGGGCAAGCTTCATTCCAGGTTTTAGATTTAACCTGGGATTTTCTGGAAAGTTTTTTCAACGAGGGACTCCAGAGGAAAACGCTGGGGATAAAAATTTACTCGGTACGAACTTTTCATTTAAATGAAATAATGAAATAAGTTTCTTAGATAATAAACATAGATTTAATCGTGAATAATAGTAGTATATGTATCATGATATTGTGTTCAATTCCATATTACTTAGATAAGCGATTTTTTTAATATTAATTATGACATGTTCGCTTTACTTTTATTTCAATTTATCAATTTATATTTTTTCATCGTATTTTGTGAATTTCTGTGATTATATTTGCACATTTCAAATTTCATAATTGTGCTTTACATTGTTTAGGCTATGCATATTGTCTTTGCTCTGCAGTATATAATGTTTATATTTATTCTATGGACCTGTGCATTTCGTAGTCATGTTATTCAGTCCATTCCATATACTACAATTAATTAAAAAATGTAAGCCTTGAAATTTAACTTATTTAATATTTCTTTCATTTTTTGTTTAAAAATACATTTTTATGCACATCCCTTTTTTAGTGTAATTATTTGACATTTTTAGATATGCACATAGTAGTTGTGTTCCTTTTGATTTATATTCCATACAATGTGAATGTTTAAAATTAGCTATGCTACATTTAATTTAATTGTCACTTAGCTTTAAAGTATAGTATTGAATTCGATAAATTTAGAAATAATATCCTACATTCGTTAATAACAACATTATTTATTAAACATATTTTGGTTAAATCATAATACCAGTAATTTATTTGTATTTCAATCTAATACACAATAGGTCCCTTTACAATAGGATTAGATTGAATTGATCGCGCAACTAGAGACTTTCTCAAATGACGCCAGCTATATACCTTTTTATCCAATGAAATAACTTTAATATTTACAAAGCTTCATTCTAATCGCTATCGTAAAATTTTTATGAATTTCCGTGCCCATCCCACGCATATCCTGAGAAATGATTGACAGCCGCGGTATAATCGTGATTGTATCGCGATTAGAGAGCGATTGACAATAGCACTATGAACATTTAAAAAATCTCCCATCCTTTAACATACAGGCTTTTTTTAACCACCTGCTTGTCAATAGATTTTTAATCGAAATGACTTTATTCTGCGATTAGACATGGAGTGTGTGCTAAGCATGTATTTTCGATAAATTAGTGTTTCTTTATATTAATATTTTTGTCCCTCTCGTTTTATCAAATACGTATAATTATTTGTTTTCAAATTAAAGATAATATAATCTACATTTTATGTTTTACTTTTAAGTTACATCAATTTTAAACTATTAAATATATATTTTATGAATTCGTTTTTGATAGATATTAATTAACTAAATTACAAATATTTTGACTAATCGCGTTTAGATTGCCAATCTAGGATTTAACCAATCTATTCTAATCGCTATTGTAAAGTGACCTAATATATAATTCTTGTACACCAAAGGATTCTAATTTTAAAACATAACATCGGTTTATTTCTATGCCTGTACATTTTATAGAAGTAGCGTCCTCGTTTACGTGGTTCCCACATATGTGGGCCCATACTAAGCCACATATCCTGAATGCCAGTCGCATGGATCGGGACATGCTTCTCAATTTCGCTTTCGCTCAGGTAGTTACCACCAACCAGGATATTTCGAACACTGATATCAACAATACAGTCTAGTTCCTTATAAATACCTACACCTACCTATAACTCGCGCAAGTGGCATGGTGAACGGGGTTGCGCTTGAAAATGTTTACGACATTTTTATTATATTAATATTTTAATCATCTATTCACATACATACTGATGTAGTTAGGTACCTACTTATACAGTAAAGCTAAAAAACTATTAGTACTTTTGAACTTAGTATTTAGGTAAACATGCATCTTACATAATACTTCAAGCTAACCATTTAGCCATTTTGCTTTTGCGCTTCCTGTAGTTACACAGTACATCTGCAGCTAATTATTAATAAAATAATGCCCTTTTCTGGTTTTGGAGTTTTGTTTTATGAAATATATATTAATATACACTTCATGATAATCATCCTCACTTTAATAGTTTTTGTTTAATGTGTGTGGTTTGTTTTATAAGTGAGCTAAGTGACCTTTTTTGGTTATTGTTTACTTTGGAATTTATTCCATGCTTACACACTGCTTTGCCTCGATCCTTCACCCACTATGGTCCTGTCTTAACACTCCAGTCAACCAGTATCGTTTCACGTGGTTTGGACATCAGTGGAACCACTTACAACCGCATAAGGCTAGGAATGCCACTGTTCTTATAAGTTTGATGCAAAAAAACTTCAAATTTGCTCAGGTATCGGTCTGATTTTATTTTAATAGATAGTAGAATATGTTTCGTGTTATACAGTAAATTTTTATTCCGATATTTCTTTATTCTGGAGTACTACCAAATTAATAAATAAATCAATGTTACCATAAGTATGATAATTATAGTGAATAGTTTGTAGTTTCATTTCATTTTAGCATATTAAAATATTTTCTGATTCTTCATGTGATTGTTGGGTTATTAACAAATTTTTCGTAATTTAATTGAATTAATCAATTTAAATTGAGAAATAATCGGTTTTACAATCATATAGTAATTTCAAGATTGACATTTTGTATTATTTTTATTAAATTTTCTGCTTACTTAGTGGATTTAAATATCTATACTTAATAGATTTGTTAAAACTACATGTTTAGGTAAAATAAAATAAATTTTATGTTTAAATAGTTTAATTTAATATATAAACTAACATTCTTAAAAATAGGAAAACTCCCATAGAAATAGAAAACTAACATTAGACATTTCATTTTAAATATGTGTAATTATAAAATTTTATTAAACTCTTCTAATAGCCAAATATGTCAACAGAAATATATAGCATTGCTATGAATGCCCAGAAACATTAATTGATATCGTCATAAAGGATTTAAATATGGCCCTATTATAAAGTAATTGAAACCAAAAGTTGATGATGTTGTGTCTATTTCATTTCTCTCATCTGTTTGTACTTTTAACAATATTGTGTGAAATTATACATTTTAACATATGCTAATTCTTTTATGTTTTATAAATATACCTGCTACATAATATAGTCTTTAATACATGTTAATATTTTTTTAAAGATATTTTACTTATATCGCACGATCTTTTTTATTAAAATCGTTGCACTGTTGATAATTGATTAGTTTTTAAAAAAGAATATGGTTAAAGAAGTAGATATATAAATTTAATAGACAACAATTTTTGTAATACATAAATTATGAATAACAACCGCATAACATTATTAAGACATTTGGAACTCAGTGATTTTAAATAGGTATTAATCTTATGCTATGTTAGGCACATACACTACTTGTTTCTTATATCATTTCATTGTTTTATATATTTTAATAAATACATATTTAGATAATTTTTTGACAAATTATACAATTTTTTTTCCTTTTCCGTGTTTAAAGAGTAAATTGCATGTGTAGGTACTCTAATATTTCAAGCTGTCAGTTGCGTAACGTTACTTAAAAAAAAAATAGATACAAATTAAAATGATAACTTTAATGCCTAAATAGTTTTACAAACCTCATATAACATACAATTTTAAAGTTCATACCAATGCCTATGTATAAGTGCTAAATAAAAGTTCTCAAACAAAATGTATATATTCGTATGACGATTTTTATAAAATTGTTCTAAACAAACTATAAATATTACATTAATATCAATTTTTAAAAATAATGGGGCAACAGAGCTATAATATTATAAGTCATTTTTAGTGGTATATTTTTATCATTGACAATTTCTAACTAAAATATAAAGCGAGTAACATAATTCACATGCCTATATTATACGTGAATATTTGCATTTTTCAACATTTTAGGCAGGGTTGTGTAACCCTTACATTTAAATGTTATAACATTATTTGAATATTATACAATATTTACAATAATAATTCTAAAACACACTAAAATTATTTTTCTGTATGATTTTCTATATTTTACATGTGCATTAATATGAATAATAAATATCATTAAAATATTTCTATTAACATTTTATACAAATAAAGATATATCACAGCAAATTTTACATATTAAAAAAAATTAAAATTGATTTAAGATTTTCTTCAACCATTGTTAGTTAGTACCAGGAATAAAGTATTTTTAGTTTTATTTCTAAAAAACAACATATTATATATCAATTTAACTTGCTTTATCATAAAATATTACCGCCTTTAACTTTTACTTAATGTCAATTTTCGTCTTATGATTGGCTACTTTAGCACCATGGTATCTCAACGAATAGTGGGTACAGCATAGCTCCCCATCATTCTGGGGTCTACCCGGTATACGAGCCTCTATATACAGCCTGGGCCAAGGTGTGGAACATCAAGGCCACATCCACGGAACAATACCCTCGCCTCTATCCTTCACGACATCGTCGAGGTTTTATCCATAAAAATGTCATGGTCAGTGTATAATAACAAAAATATGTACATTTGTTGTCTATTATATAATTAATAAAGTCAAACTTTTAGCCTCTGAAGATGATGTCACTTTTAAAACATAGTGAATCAAACTATTTAGAGAAACGTTAATTTTTTTAATTGTGTTTTGTCTCGTGTATTGTTATTATCGTTGTTTTATGCTGATTCTTTAAATTTTTACCTTAAAAATCAATCAACCACTTAGATTATTAAATGTTATGTGTATCATGTTGAAATGGTATGTCATTCCATGTGATTTTTAAATTTGCATAGAAATTAACCTATCTACGCAAACAGAAAGGCAATTTCATAGAAAAAATACGCCAATTTAAAGAATTTTAACGAATTCAATATATTCTAATGTATGTATATTAATATTGATTTCATCATAAAATGTAATAGAACGCTACTGGAAATCACTTGTTCCACATTGTACCATTTTATAAATTGATAACGATACTTGACAATATAAAAATAGGGTTTGGTGCCAGAAAACTTTTTTAATGCTCTTCTTCGCGTAAAGTACGTACTTAAAATTAATATTACGTAGTACATTAAGGTAGCGAAATTAAAACATAAAAAGTAATAAATAAATTCAATTTGATCGTCTGAATTATTTTATTACGTAATATTAACAAATAATATAGATTTTTAATTAAAAAGTATATCTAAGCTAATTATTGTCTTTTTCTATTGCAGTAATGTCATTTTTCATTATGAATTTTGTCCGCATTGTATTCTTACTTTTTCAAATTGTTACGCTATTTTCTTTTCAGTCTAACAACCATTGTTTATAAAGCAAAAGAATTATCTATGAATTTTAATTACATAAACTACTATGGAAATATCTCTGTATATTTATATTCTATAAATATATTTCTTAATATAATATTTTAAATGTACAATATTATACTTATTGATTAATATAAGCTATTATATATACTCTAAAATAGAATACCGATAGCCATAGGCATCTAAATGAAAATGTGAATATAGATTATATAGTTACTTTAAATTGTATTTAATTTAATTAGCTGCTTATCTTAGTTTAGGATCGGCCTAGTAATAAATCACAGTATTTTCTAACTTAGCATACTCATATTTATTTAATATCGCCATTCCCTTTTCCTTGTGACTTAAACTGATTAATTATTTACGCACATTATAAGCGTTTTATTTTAATTTTAAAATAACAATGCTTTTATATTCCCAACTTATTGACCTTATTGTAATATTAATTTTCGAATTTTGGTTAACCTTTTGAGGTGTAACCAATAATTAGTTAATCTGATTAATTATTAATTGAGCTTCCTTGTTATTTAATTGTTACCTAATATGAAAATGTGGCTCTCTCGCAGCATAAGATTGATAAAATGGTTACTTTTATAGCTTTCACTCTTTTGGTAGTGAATAACTACAATAACCTTTAATTTTCTTTTGCTTTTACTTATGAAGGTTATGCCCCGTCAGACCTGTGGCATCTACACACATACCATTTTCCTTGATAAATATCCACATGGGCCTGAGCGTTTACAAAAGAGCATTCTTGGTGGGGAACTCTTTCTCACGCTTCTCTATAATCCAGTGAGTTAGATAAACTATTTCTGTTTTATAATATTCTCAATATAAAATTATAAATGTGTCTATACGAGTGTTTAAGTGCGTTTTAATTTATTTAAATAGTTTTGAATTATAATATATTTACGTTTTTTATTAAATTATTTTTTATTTTTTAATGAATAAATGTTCTTTGTTATTTCAACTTAACAATATTATATGATACATACTATCTTATTAACGAAAAAGACATTTCTATGTTATTTAAAAATTATGTCATTCTTTATTTTCGTATAATTGAAAATACACAATTATTATTATATAGTAAATGTATTTGGATTTTTGAATAGTTGTCTGTAGAAATATTGTCATATTTATAAATATATATTGTTACAGGTATGTGATATGATTATTCAGTTGACATGTTTAATTTTTTAATTTTGCTTCGCTATGGATATCATTTTAATTCTGATTAAAATATGTATATTTTGTGAACAATTTTATATATTTTTTTGTATTTATATTACCACTCTTTTTTTATATATTGGGCAATAAGCAAAAATTGAATTCAAGGTATGTATATCGACAATCATGCATCTTTCATTTTTGAAATAATTTATTTTCTATTAAAATTCCATTTTATATCAAATTTGTACAAGTTTGTTACGGATATTTTTAATTGGGTTTTCTTGTTTATAATTACTTAATACACTCTGGTTTTTTTAGCGTTGAGATACTATCAGTGTATTATGCATTACTAATTAAGTTATTACATAAATTAATAATATTTTATACAAGTAATGTTACTTTCTCGATCGAAGTAATGAATTAATATAATTTCTGAAAAATATTTTTCAACTAAACTTCTCCATAAAACCATGAGACTATTTCTTAAGGATGAAACGATATTTATAGAAAAGTATAATATGCCAAACACATTATAAAAACCTGTTTAACAGGTGGGGCTATTTATGAGGCTAAAGTTTATAAGTTTCACGTACCTATATAAAAAAATATAAATATAATATGTGTATATGCATAATGACTGAAATTACGGAGAAATAATTAATACTGAATGTAACTTGTAATTTGTAGAAACGTTATATGCCATGTAAATCAAAATGCTACTAAAATTTATTAAATACAAAATAGTTTGTACATTTTATTTTAATACACATTAAAACAATGTTATGGCATTTATAATTATTACTTTTAGCATGATTAATTTTATAAATTGCGGTTATTCTATTAACGAATAATCGCTATCGACTGAAAGGATTGAAATATATAACAGTTTAAGCTGTTAAATATATTATATTGTATTAATTAATATAATATAATTAATAATAATTAATTAAACAGTCGGAAACTAATTTAATTATTTTGAAGCAGTATTTATACTATTTAAAATCTTTGTCATAATCACATTTAAGTTTAAATTTCTTAAATTATTTGAAATTTTTAATGAAATAGATGGGAATCAGCCAGAAATACCAACAATTTATAATTTGTTTTTTTATTTTCGTGTGTCATTAACCTGCTAAAAAGGAATTTTATACAACTTTATGAAACTATTCTAAATCATGGTTCCCACGCTTCTGGAAAAGTCAGGGAATTTTGGTCATTTTAGGTGATTTGAAGAAAAGGTCAGGGAATTTTGGTCAAGTTTGGTAAT
>JAYRBW010048415.1:0-11298 GCA_036023295.1 Invenusta paracnida
CGGGAAGGGGGGGGGGGGGAGGTCCTTTTATCCCGCGCTCCTCCTTCCCCTACTACTGATATAACATCGAACAAGTCAGCAGAATTAGTGATTTCTGGCAACGCGTCATTATTTCCAAATGAATTGATTATTTTATATTATTTTTTCAATAAGTTCGACGCATGTTGTCAACATGATTTTTTATCGATAATGATCTTTTTTAGTTCCAGAAAGGATTTCAGGTATGTCCATTGTAGATATCAGCTCCTAATAGAAGCCAACCAATGAAAATAGATTATATTGATTTTCCATATAGGTACTATATGCCGAGTCTATAAAATCCTTTCAACGATTAATTTAATTAATTTAATAAAAACCCATTTAAAAAATGTATAGTTCAATATGAATATGATTTAAATAATATATTATATTTTATAAAAAAAAAAATTACAAATAATTTATGTTTTATAAATAAAATAAACATTTATCTTCATGCGTTTTACTCATAAATGGAACTGCCTAATTTAAATAGCACAACTACAACTTAATATACCAAACTTCAAATCAGTTAACTGACTAGTAAACCATTTCGTTAACTTGAGGGTATTTTTAACAAGGCTCAAGTTTACAGTTTTTATTTTGAAATAAATTTACTTTTTGATTAACTTAACGGATTTATTTACTAACATAAGAAAGAAAATCACCCTATAGCTATGTATCGTGTTGCCATGTGGTTATATAATACGAGTACGCCATGGCAGAGTTCGTTTAACAAGAGTCAAATCATTTCCGATGACATAATATGTATAGAGCCAAAAGTCTCTATTTAACAATAATTTGTCAATCTTTTTCGTTATTCCGTCAAACGAATAACACATTATATGTAAGCTTTATTGAGCAACCTTTATGTAGGTACAATAATATGTTCGAAGTATTCAACCAAAAACTGTAGTATTATTCAGCCAAAAATGGCAAAAAATTATATCTCATATCATAAAAGAACTGAAATAAAAATGAATTGTGTTAACTCTTAAAATATATACAGTAAACACCCACTAATTAATACATCAATGTCCAAGTCAAAGTTGTATTCATTAACGAATGTATTAATTAGTGTAATGAACAGATAAGATCCTCTCAAAATAGGTCTTACAATGTGTTTAACAATAACAACAACTACTACAAAATTAAAATAGACTTACACACATATAAAGATGATTTATAATTTATTTAAAATAATCAGTGATCTTCTTTTGTGTTTTTCTTTGTGTAGCACATCGAATTGCTGCGATATTGATATGGTCCATCTTCTTTTGAAGACCTTCAATGGATGCAGACAAATCATTTGGCAGGTACTGCATGAATCGATGTATGTTTGCGACCGCAGAGAACAATGACAAAGTTGTAGGTTGCTGTATTTCCATTTTATCATCCTCAGTATCATTGTCGCTCGATTTATCATTGATTTTGTCAACTTCAGCTAATTATTTTTACATTTTATAAATTGCTTCTGATAATTCTTGTAAAATACACAATCACATATTTTATTTAGCGTATTAAAATAGTAAATAATTAAATATGTTTATTTACCAATTTTGAAGAAATGAGCCTATAATAGCGCATTATGATGTATAATTAATCTATTTACCCTGTCTGTTAATGTTGTACAAAGCAACAAAATTAATAATCTAATAATGAATTAATTATGTAAATACCAAAATGTAATAATTAAATGACAGTTTTATATAATTTTAAAAATCTGGCAATGAAAAATCGTATTAATTAGCGAGTGTTTACTACATACCTATTTGAATTGAGCTAACTATGTTTCTTTTATTCACAACTTAATCAGTTCCACCATGATCATACTTTTGTTTTATAAACATAAAATCCAAATTATGCTTTCTAAAAATAATACTTTGAAAAGAATTAAAAAGAATTATTATACTGAATATTGTCAATGACAAATATACAAATAGAAAACAAACGTATATATGTAGTTAATTCAAGTGAAATATATTGTTTAATAGCTAACACAATTGCTTTTTTATTTGAGCTATTTTATGATATGAGCTAACACACTTTTCGCCATTTTTGCGGCTAATTATAATTCCTAATTGAAACAATGCAACTCCAATATAACGTAATACTCGATAGGTACAACTCCAATATATTATTTTATAAAATATAGAACTACGCATACAACACTTCGATTAATTGACTTACTTGCTTTTAATCCTACTTATTTACGTATATAACACGCATTGCAAGACATTATTTTTATACATAATTCACAAGTCCAGAAATATGCAGCCAGTCAAATTAAAATATTCATAACATTAGATACAACTATATTTGTTCAATTTGAATGATGGTTTGTATACAATAATAAATTAAAATCAGAGAGATATAGAATTATACTATACCTATAATATACTATATACCATATCTATAGATATAGTATAATTCCATTTCTCTGGTTAAGATGTGCAACATTTGATTTTGTGTACATAAATTACAAATGTCAAATTTGAAGGAACTAAATGTGAATTTTAAGCATGCTCATTAAAAATTGTCATATTTGAATAACCTATTTTAGATTTGCCCGGCCAATATTTCAAATTTGAGTGGAAAAAGTGTTATGCAAGTTTTATTTAGTACTTTAAGTCAATTGTACGTTTATTAAGTTTTACACTGTATATAGTTAAATTTTTAGTAAGTTATACACTGCTGGGTGCCTATCAGTATATTTTCGCTTTACACTAAAATGGTAATATTTTGGTTTAATAATCGGCATTGCTTTCTTACTTAAGGTGCAGTTTTACTGTCGAAACATTATTTTCACTTTTTAGTATATTATAAGCGTGGACCTAAAGAGAATTTTTGCGATGTCCTCAGATGAAGGCTATAAATTTCTACATGTATTTTTTTAATTAAAATGCACAAAAAAAGTGTTCCAAATACTGATCCTCATTATCATAAACATCATATAATAAGTATTTCATTTCTTAAATATAGTACGACTGTTCTAATATTATAATATGCACTACAAAAGTATGTTTCGCATTTATCGATTTTGTTTATATAATTCATAAAAGAAAAACTCATTTATTTGTAGGTACCTAGGTATGTTAAAATGCCTCAAGTTTAAAAATATTTACATAATTTATCGATAGTTTCTTATTATCTCCTAGTAATAATAAGCGAATACTTTTTATGTCATAGACTTCTAGATAAACTACGTCCATGTTTTATGTAAGTACATAATTGAAAATTTATATACGTAATATGCAAAAATATCGATGATAATAAAACAATTTACAGAACTAACAAGTACCCAATTTGAAGAAATAAAAATGAATTAAAATACATTTAAATTTATGATGTAAATGGAATCTGTAAAGTAATTACAGAAGCTAGAAATAATCCAGACTGTGCATAAGGGTACATAAGGTACATAATAAGAGACATAAAAAGGAAAATACTTCTATTTACATAAAAATAAAATAATTAGTTTATTCTTTGTTCAATATCTGATGCAAAAATCCACATCTTCTTATAAAATGTAATACAGTGAATACTTTAAAAAATGCATACATATTCACACAAATATATACAAATTAACTACCAAGTAATGAAAATAAAATCAAAACCTATACCTAACCTAAATTGCCTTAGGTCATGTCAACAAAAAATAATACAACATCAATGTACATAACTGTAGGCGATTTAAAATGAATTAAATAAGTTGTGTTTACATACATACCTATAGTATTAATACCTACAGTAGAGATGCAAAACTTATGGAATAAGTATACTAGCTATTTATCAAAACATGTTTTATGTACAAATATCATATATCTGTATTCTAATTAATTTGCTAGTCATATCAAACTATAACTAACTAACATGAGAGTATAATAAATTTCAAATTTAATCATATTAACTAATTATTAAATATGGTTAAATGATCATTTTGTGTAAATGTAATCATAGTGATACGTTATTGTTAAATATATTTATTATGAACTCCATGTGTGAGCATGATATTGAATAACATAGCTCTTATTAAAGCGGTGTTTACATTGTGCAAAATAAGTATCTGACATCTGTCCATGAGCCCTACAGGCATTCCCTTTATAATTTGCCCAACTAAATGGATTAAACAATTCAGGGGGGTATATAGTTACTGCTCTGGAGCCACAATGTCTTCTATACTCCGAAATGACGTTTTCTAATACCTTTGGACCGGTCATTCGCTCTGGATAACCCCAATTGCGTTGACACATCTCCCGAATAACATGCAACCAAAATGGATGCCGAGGGCGAGAGAACATGAATGAGTTTTGCACAAGTCCTTCTGGAATATTATCGTAAGATATAGAGTAATCCATTGCACCAAAAACTATGCTAGCATTAACGAGTAACATATCAAATTTATGTAAGCATTCATTGTCAAGATCAGAATAAATTCCTCCATAATGGTACATGTAAAAGTATCGAACAGCATCAGCTCTATGAATGTTTAATGGATAACTATCGTAACGTGATAAAAACCAAGAATAATGTGTTTCAATAAATTCTCGGTTATTACCATCGGTCCATAAAAGATAACGCCAATCTGGAAAGCAAATTTTCCAAGAGTCTGATAGTTTTCCAAAATGCTTAGGAAGTATATTTGTTTTCCAGCTTTGGTGAACAATTTTAGGAAAATTTGAATATCCAACAATGTGACAGTGTTCTGTGTGATGACCCTGTAACTCTTCAATACCTTTAGTTGCGACAGAAGTTTGTAACATCAGAGGATTCAGCCATGGGAAAGTAAATCCTTTCCTCGAAATCACAATTAGAATTGTTAATAAAGATAGTACAAATAAAATACTCCCACTGTATAGTACTCGTTTACGGTTCCGAGGTGGAATATTAGTTATTATTCTTAAAACCATTTGGAATTAACGTCGTAGGTAGATTAAAGGCAGATTTTATACAACATATCGTAGAAGTAAAAAGTACACTCTATACTAGCGTGGAATTATTTTGCCTGCCTCCTTTGTCTACTTGCCTACTGAATTTATCAAGACGATCGATAGGAGCTAACCAATAATATACAAGGAAATATCAACCTCTAATGCGCTCTCTGTTAACTGAGTTTATGATGTATGTACAACGTGTGGCTATTTACGACTGCTATTGTATGATCCTAGAACTTACAGTATGTAATATTATTCTACTTATCTATTTGAAATATCATTGTTTTAGTCATATAGAGATGAAGAGAGAATGTGATTAATACATTACTATAAAATACAATCATATTTTAACATTAGTTGCTTTTATACGGAAAGGAAATATGTATGTAGGTAATAACCGTGTAAGCAGCTTAATTTCTTTCACGAGTAACTAGGTGGATTAGTTCAGTAAGAATATTAATATTAATAATCTCACTGAAATCTCTTAAAACATAAAATCTCTTAGTTTAGGATGGATAAAACACTATTACACACATATTATTAATAAATAAAATTAATTATGCTATTGTTACTTCATTTTTTAAATATAATTATAATTCGGAGAGGTTGAACTGCTAGATTATTAATAATGTAACTTGTTCTATTTGATATGATATGATATGATATGGAAAATAAAAGTGGTATATTTATATGCATAAATTGTTGGTTAACTTTGATTGAATTTAATATTTTATACAATAATTATAATTTCATTTACAATGATATATATTTTTATATCAATTTATTAGCTTTATTTTATTTTGTTTTGTTTTATCCTATTTTAAATATAATAATATTATGTTCTCAACATAAAATTTCCATTAGTACAAAAGTGACATAAAAGCTCTACTAATATCTATAAAAATAATATGTTTTACTAACTTGACAAAAATTAAATAAAGAATATCATTGGACATTCACTTAAAAGATTATGCTCTAAAATCGTCGTTATAAAAAGCTCGACTTGCGTTTACGTAGATATTGTTAAATAATAAATATGTATAAAATGAAGTAAAAATAATATATTTCTAATTATACTCTATTTCGGATTTTATATTTATGAAATATTGTATACTACTTTGGAGTAACAAAATATTTATCCTATATATATATATATAATTTTGTATACGAAATTGAATAAATAAATATTTAAATTCGATTATTTGGCACTGATGCACTTTGATGGTACCTATAAAAAAACTAAGACACTTCAATGGAACCTATTCTTAAAAACCACATGTAAAAAACTTTTTTAAATTGAAATTAGACAATAAAGTGAAAATTGAACGTTATGCTGTATAAGTTAAAGGTATATCTAAATTTAGATGCATATACAATTTATATATATATATACATGAGGTAAATAGGCATGCATACAATGTGGTAGTTTATAAACAGTCAAGGATTTTAAATATATATATTTTATAATATTTTGGCAAGAGATGAATGCCTGTGTAAATTCAAACATAGGTGTATTATAATAATAATAATAATAGTTCATTTTATACATAGTACAATTATTATACATTTGACAATGACAAGGAAAAGAATACATGAACATAATTAGTACAATGAAAGGGAAAATCAAAGCCTCTTTCGAGATCAAGTTGATCACCCACTATTAGGTATATATAAAGAAGACAAATTGCTATAACAATGAGCCGGAAAGTATAATAAAATAGTTAAATATGGTAAAAAATATTCCAATTCATTTGCTCGTATATTTCACCAACATAATAATCTTAATTAATCAATCTTATATTACGTGCGATTGATACATATAGATACGTCACCCTAACGAATCCCATATGTGGTGAATACTCAGCGATAGAACCAGTGATACATAATTATTAATGATATTACAGAAAACACACTTTAAGTGAAACTGAAATAGAAAATCTATCACCCTCACGACATACATGGGTGTGATATCTTTCAATTGATACCAAGTTCAGTCTGGTAGAGCATTTAGTAAAGGCTCAAAAGAGAATGGCAAAGAGAAAACTCTCTCTAAAGCTGGATTCACAATTAAATTTATCGGCCGATAAAATGTATTCACAATAGAATAATCAATAAATTGTATCGGCCAACAAAAAATCGGTGGAGTTGAAATTATTTCAACTCACACGATTTAATCAGCCGATGAAAGTATGCTGAGCCAATCAGTATTCAGGTCACTGTCGATGACCTGAAATGACACTGAAAGTCAGCTGTATTACCGTTATTGTATTGTGTATTGCTATTTGTATTGTGACCGACTACTCCAATTTAACTAACTTTTAAATAATTATTTTTTAATTATTTTTTTAACATGAATGATGCAACTCTTATTGAAGCTGTTAGACAACGTATCTGTACGATGTACGTTCGAAAGATCACAAAAATCGCAGACATTTTATAACAGCTTTCACAAGCTGTTAAATCACACAAGCTTAAATAATATACATTATATATTTACCTAAGATTTGCATCCATCAAATCAAATACATTCTCTTTAACCGATTATCGTTGTATGGTAAATGCATTTGCCAATATTTTATCGTGCCTATTATTTAATTGTGAATTTTACTCACACAAAGTTCATTGAGCTAATTTATATATTATATATAAATGTTGGTGTAAGAAAGAAAGATGGAAAGGGCACAATTTCCCTTTAATTCGCTTGACCAGCGTGAAAGTCATTAAATACGAATGATTAAACAAAATCCAGCCGAGTCACTTCACATATTGATATTGATAACGTTCAAATATTTATGCTAGTAAGAACAAAACATACACACACCCACCCAGACAGACATAGTATATATATCTGAAATATTAATTATTACCGTTATAATATACATACATATACAGGGCCGTACCTAGGAATTTTTGACTGGGGGGGAGTAATTCAAAAAGGCGCCAACAATAATCAGGCATGAGGATTAAACAATGGAAATATGTATTTCATAACATGTAGGTATATTAATAATATAAAACCAATACTATGCGAACTGCTTTACTGTCTCTGCACTGACCATAGAACATTAAATGACATACATAGATACACAGAGACGTAGGATACTTCTCCACAAAAAAACGTATACCTTCATCCTTGTCTTTTCAAACTAACGTTCATATGCGAACTGTCTAATAATACCAACCATTTGTTAATTGTTATAAGAAGACTACAATCTTACAGTAAATACATTGATTGTAGAAATAGACGTTAAATAGGATGTAATGTAAACACAGTTTTATGTACAGGTTACACGTTATAGGATAATACCATACTACTCTAAATTCCCATAGTTGAATCAATTTCAGATAAATGAGTCAAACTTATCAAACTTATTAGTCAAATTAAGCAACAGTTTAATTGTTTAGTTCTTTCAAACTGTTTCGCCAATTGTATTTACTGTTGTAAATGTCAACAGGCTTTGGAACGTAATTTGTACCACGATGCAGCAAAAGCATGGCTAAACCACTTAATCGATCTTCGGACATTGTAGATCGTGTCCATAGTTTTAGGCGACGCAGGGCCGAGAATGATCGTTCACAAGCGACACTGGTCACAGGAATAGTTAGAAATATTGTCAATATGGTGTGTATAGCTGGGAAGAGGGATGCATTTGAATTCGCAAGAGCTTCAGTTGCAGTCATTGTTGGATTCAAGAGGAAATGAACGGTCCATCGTTCAATCTCCTGATCCAGCACTAGAATCTGTGTATTAGTGAGAAATTTTCCATAGAACTTCTTTATAGAGAGAATATGTGAATCTTTGAGGTTTTGTATGTTGCCTGGCAATAAATTTTCGGCCGCAATTAAATGGTCATGTTCCGTTGTGAATCTATCAGAAAGTTGTTGTTGCACATGGTCAATGAAGGGATAGTAGACGTTGAGACGATAGTACTCCGAAGTCGATTGACCAAGTTCTCCGGCATTTGCTCGATGCTTTTGACGCAGGGCAGCCCGTGGCTTCATGACGTGAATGTCGATGGAATTTGCAAGATTTTCAATACGCTTAAATAGTTTATCCCACTGTTCTTGACTTCTAGCATTGCCGATACATATATTCGCAGACGCAATGTCCTTGCTGGCTTCACTCAGGTTGCAGTCTTTCGCCTGTAATAGTTTTGTTGCGGGACCAAGATAAGCGAGGATAAATTGGGCTACTACTAGTGCTACCACGAATTGAGGATCTTCTAGTAAACGTATATATGATGACGCATCACTTTTGGACTCTCCTGTACTCTTTTCATGGATATCAGCTAATGCAGTTAAAACAGTTGGATACTTTGCGATCAGTGCTGACAATGTTGTAACTCTGGCAGTCCATCTCGTTGCGCAGAACTTTGGCACCGTCTTCATGTGTGCACCCTTTTCAATGTAATGATGAGATCTCAACATTTCATTGTCGCCATCCTCCCATAGTATTTCGCATATGTTTGTATCATCACGACTACTGGCTGCAAGGAACAGTTCTTTTCGCTTGGCACTGCCTCCAAGAAACCACGTTATTTTTCCAACATTGTCGAATAAATCCCGGATCGAAGGCACATCCGCACAACTTTGAGAAATGACTAAATTAAGAACGTGAGATCGACAGTGGACATATAAAGCATTTGGAAATTGGTCGTTTATTTTTCTCTGTACTCCGTTCTTCGAGGAACTCATTACTGACGCTCCATCATAACCCTGGGCAACCATTTATAGGTCTTTCAGACCCCATTCTTCAATTGCTGTTAGAAGGACAGTTGAAATGGCATTGGCATTCATCTCGAAAACCTTTGTAAAACCAAGAAACTCTTCACAAACTTTATGAAATTCATTTACAAAGCGAGCACAAACACTCACTTGTTCAATTGTTGCGCAATCTGTGGTTTCGTCAGCTAAAAGACTCCAATATTTTGGCATGCACTGTTTAATCTTATTTCGTATATTTGTCTCACACAATGTTATGATTTCATTTTGAATTCTTGGAGAGGTGTACCTTGCGTTGTCTTTTGCATTTTGCAAATGTTCCTTCAAGTCGTTATCATAGTCAGCTTTCCATTTTACAAAATGCATAAAGTTCCCATCTTCTTCCTGATCAGCTTTATTCCACGATCCCCTGAGAGGAATTCCACGTTCTCCCAAATTGATGATGATATCGATCAGGGATAAAATACCCTTTTTAGTGCGAATTTGGTCATCCGTTAGCTGTTTATTAAGTTTGGCATCAATACCAGTTCCTTCCTTACGATGTCGAATAAAGAAAGCGGCCTTTTCCATTGAATCTTTATGAACATCACTTCGTGCGTGTTTGTCTAAATAGCTATCTCTATCACCTATAGCTTTCTTCCAGTTATGAAATCCATTACATGACGTAAATGGTGATTGTTGGTTGTGTTTCAGTCCAGCCTGAAAACAAATGCAATGCATGCAATAGGCGCCATCAGTATTTATACTATATGTTAACCATGGGCGATCTTTTGTCCAGGAAGGGTTAAATTTTCTTCCTTTTGTGACTGGAAATTGGAAATTAGGAGGCATGGCAAATGGTGAATCAATCAGTTTTAATAAAGTATCAGTATGTAAGGTTTTATTCACATAATCAGACGGATCAATAAATGAGGTGCCATTTTGGGAATCAGTAGATGCAGCAGAGACAGGTGCCGGGAGCTGAGAATCATTGGCCGATGAGGCAGAGACAGGCTCCGGGAGCTGAGTAGTTGATGGGGCAGAGACAGGCGCCGGGAGCTGAGTAGTTGATGGGGCAGAGACAGGTGCCGGGAGCTGAGAATCATTGGCCGATGGGGCAGAGACAGGCTCCGGGAGCTGAGTAGTTGATGGGGCAGAAGACTGGAAAAAGGCATTTATAGATCGCATTGATTTTGCTTCCTCTTGCAGCTTCCGACGTTTATTGTTTTGCATTCGCTCCCAACCGGATATTTTCTTCTTGCTGCTCATTGTTTAACTGAAGTTGAAAATTAGAATGATATAGATTATTAAAACTAATTAAATAGGACAGTTAGTGAATACAGTGAATACACGACACTTTAAGATACACACAAATAGTCATTTTGATAGTCAAAATGACCATAATCAATTATATTTTATATGCCTTCACCTTATTACGTAATATCAATACATTTTAATATTTTCTGAAATTTCTGTCTTTTTTTAAATAAAAATGGTACGATGCTACAGCCTAAACTGTTAACTCTAGGCCATAATGGATTGCACCATTCGTTAGAGAATTAAAAATGAGGTTTTTTTTATAAGCTATATTTTTTCTAAGTGACAGACGCACAAATCACAACGAACTGAACAGGTCAAGCCTGCTAAA
>JAYRBW010048426.1:0-11298 GCA_036023295.1 Invenusta paracnida
TTTGTTGTCGATAATTTACAGCGCGTTGTATATGAAATCAATAAGAGTGGCAACTCTGTGATTAATTACTCTATGGTGTAGCTATAACATCACTTATTCTATGAATCACGTATTCTTGACTTAGCGAGACTACCGCATCGACTAATTACTGTTTGTATATTGTATGTTTTTTATCTATGATACAAACGCCTTACCATCAATTTCTGTCAGCAGTCGGTAATGCAAAATAATTTTTCAAAAGTATTATCGATTTTTTTATTTTCGATGAATTGACTTGTGACCTCAGTCTAATATATGTCATATAGTAAAAATAAGTAATATACAGGATTAACTTAATGTTTTCAAACAGGGAAATTATGAATCTAAACGTAAACTAGACTGGAGATTAAATTGTCACATATGTTAAAAAGAGTGTTTTAAGTAATGCTCTTACAATTACAGAAGAGAGAACAAGAAGCAGATAAAATATTTATTGACTATTGTCCGAAGATTTTGAGATACTACAAAGCCACTGCTCCACCTTCGATAACACCGACGGTTACAGCAAATAGTTGCAATAAACGATTTAGCTTTATCGTTGGTAAGCACAAAAAGTCTAATAAGCGAGACGAAATTAAATGTGTGAAATCAAAAATTCCTTCTAGAATTAAGAAAGTCAAATCTTCAATAGCTCTTCATAATCCGTCTTCTCATATACTCGGTGCTACAATAATGCCGCTAGAATCTGGAAGTGTAGCTCAATGCCCTGTTCCGAAAACGCGATTCAGTACAAACAGATATTTGGAGAATGCACAATCTAACAGTTACTATAGTGAAAAAAACTACGTGAATAGATCTACACATTATCGCGATCATAAAGTAATCCTCGAAGCTCTTCCTGGTAAAATTGTCAGGAGTAAAATACCAAAACGAGTATTGGTAAAGTCTTCCAAGGAAAAATCAAATAATATGGCAAAAATGTTAGCTAATTCTATACTAAACCGAGCATTTGTTCAAGGGAAGGACTGTAAGCGTGAAGCAACTGAGGTTGGAGATGTCACCCCATTTAAGCACAAAGCTCCATTTTGGGAAAAAAGTGAAAATGATCTTAATTCTCTTATTGTGGAACTTTTTCACGACAATAACATTTCTTCTATGGATGCGAATGATGGTGTATCAAAGACATTAAATTTGATTCCAACACCGAAATGTACACCATTAGTTCGCAGCATCCACAACACTAAGAGCGCTTATGGGTTACGTTCAAATTTTCAGCAGTTTCCTATTAAGGTTTTGACAGAGCTAGGCGACAGTCAAAAGCCATATGAACATTTTAATAATCCTAAAAATATTCACAGGCAAGAAATTCATCTCAGTTCATTTTCTCCAGTGGATTTTGCTAGAGCAGACGATATTCCAGAATATTTCGATATGGCTTACAAAGACGCAGATGTAACAGTAACAACAACTGTTAAAGATAATACAATTTCAGAATTTATCACGGATACTATAACAAGTACAATTCGAGTGCTTAGTCCTACACCGAAGGATATTCCTGAAGCAAATCAAATTAGAGTACAAACTTCACATAAAACGGACTTAAGTCGTGACGAGATTATAAATGCACTGAAGGAAAAATTAAAAAGCGATGAAAATGTCTTTTTGGTAAACACATGTGAAAAAAATGTAATTTCTGAATGTTTATCCCTGCTAGAGGAACATAAAGACATAACGGTTAAAGATGTGGAGGTTTACAATGAAGAAAAACAATTGTCTAAGGTGTCTTTACTAAGCACACCCAAACTAGAGAAACCTAAAGTATACAATAAAAGGATTCCCATACCTATCTATGTTCACAGACATTTTGCAGCACATCCAGATAAAGATATACCGAGTGCAGATACTCCTTGTATGCAACATACAAATTTTAAAAATAATGTTGTAAAAGATCATAAAAAGAGGCATGTAGTTTATAATAATTCTACGAATACAAACAAAATATGCCACAAGTCGAATTGCACAAATACCAACAAAAAGATAAACAATTTAAACACCACAAGCAATCAGGAAAGAAATGAGAATAATATTCCGAGTCATAAAAACAAAGCATTAGATAATGCATTATTTGAGTCCACTGTAAAGTCAAAAACAAACAAATTAATTTTACGAAGATCATCGTTGGGAAAAATTTCGACTTTAAAATCTAAGCAAAATGATTTGGAATTACCTATTAACCATAGCTTAAAAGTTCGTAATCATTCAGCTCCAGATCTACGCAATGACAACATTCAATCCCACTCGGAGCACATATCTGCTGCTGGAAAACCAATCGATATAAATAAGATTACACCTAACAATAATGTGGCCTTGATAAATAATAAAGAAGTTAACGTTTCGTCGGAGCTGAATAGAAACATCAAGAAAACCAATGGAAAGATTTGCTGTCATCATAAAAATAAACTTTCTAGAAAGACGGAAGACATTTCCTGTAGTAAAGACAATTTGAGTAACTTTACTATTGCACCAGAAGAAGAAAAATCAGATTCAAAAGAGGATCCTGAATCCAACGATATTGGTATGCCTACAACCGATAAAGATAATGCAATCTACCAGTTTACAGGAACTCTTAATTTACTTACCAATGAAGGAAAAAAAATTGTAGATGGTACAGACATACAAGCATATAATAAAAATGGAGATATTGCACAGCAAAATATTAACATCAATGCTGTTCATCCTAAACTGAAAGAACATTCAACAAGTTGTAAAAAGTTAAAATGCAGGCACCATGCGTCAAGAAAAACAACAAAGAAATGTGTATTAGCCGGTAGACACAATATAAATACACCTGAATTAACTGCCTGTGATGAACATAATATAATTCAACCTAGCGCAAAGCGTGTAGAATCTCTTCGAAAATCATCAAATCAACGATCGAAACAAAGACATGAAAGTATAGCATCACCAAGTTCACAGAATGGAAGAACATCACACTCTTTCACTTGCAAGCATAAACATAGAAAGCATTTACATAAGCTCTTACGTCCATCTGCAAAACACTATCCTCCGTCACGTAGCAGTATAAGAGTATCTCCGAAATCACAGCGCATGCTTCAAACAGACAGTTACAACGATCTGAAACAAGTGACTGGAAAATTGACAAAAAGTGATTCGAAAGTTATAATGACAACCTACTCTCCGATAGATGATAGTTTATCCAAAAAGAATTTTAATGATTTATCTCGTTATTACGGTGATAATTTTTCAATAGAACATAACAGCACACATGCAGAACAGTCAGTAAATGTTACAAACCAATATGAATTCAACCATTATAAAATTTCAGAGCATACTTCTAGAAAACAAAATTCATCTTTTTATTCGGAAAATTATATTTTTAAAGACGATTTTGGAAAAGATTTTGATATTGATTTAAGACCAAAATCGGAAATAATGCCTACGTTCTATAACAATGAAACGGGTGAATGGCAAAGTAAACCAAAAAATAATTTCAGCATTAGAATGACTCCAAGTCCATCGCCCAATTTAGTCGATTTACCAAAGCAGACTGTAGTTGTTGAAATAGAAGGAAAAGCAGCAAATGATGCAAACGCCATGAATTACTTAGATGTGTCGCACTATTCTCAATATGAAGTAGGAAGCAGGAAGTTTTCCCCTGATCAGTTCTTTTCAGCAAGTAAATATGAAAGTGTACTGCAGAAGTCCCCTAGTCCTGTTAGTTTACTCATTTTAGATGGTGATACAATTCATGTTTCGGAAGATAAGCAGCTTATAAATTATTATTTTACACAATTTGGACCATCAAAAAGCGATGAGAATGACAATTATTCAGAATCGAGGGCTGGTTTGCGTGAAACATATTCCCATAGTAAAACGTCTATTCCCATAGTACAATTAACTGTGAAAAAACTTGAAAAGAAGTGTCAAGCTTCTCCTAAGAAGAAAAAACGTATTGTATCTGGTAAACCTAAAGCCCAGAGTTGTCCGAAGACTGAATTACCTTCAATTCATTCATTTGAATGTGAAGATATTTTAGATTCATCAGTAAGTCAATTGTCTGACCTGTTAAATACGACTATGTGTAATAACGAACCAAGTTTCAACGAAGCTGGGCAAGCTCACAAAAAGTCAAATGCATTCTATAGTGCAACAGATAAAATTAGTTGTGAAGTGTCAATTTCCAGGAAAAAGGATTTTAATAAATATTCCATCAATAACAAAAATACTAATAATCAGTGTACTTTAGACCAATTAACAAAGTGTTCTATTAACTCTGAAAATATCCAAAGTGAAATTAGAAACGAAGTAAATGACACTAATGTGTTCCACGAAAAATATGAAGCTTTCAATAAGCATAATGATTTTAAAGAAAACTCATTGAAAGATAATACATCCCTCAAAGATATTTACAGTAATGTTTGTGAAGGTACAACGCCTGTTGGATATTGTGTAGACAAAAATTCTAATAATTTACGAAGCAATTCGCCGTTGAATGATCTTTTCAATGATGAATATCATAGTATATATTCAAGTTGTCATTATGAGACGAATAGTACACTTCCGAATATTGATTATGTTGAAGATAGTTTAAATGAATCTACCTATAATTGTGAATTAATAGTCGATTTTCTACCGATATTCAATGTTCACGAAGAGTTAGATTGCAGCGAACGAAAACTAAGCGGTCATCAAATGAGTCTAGAAATATTAATGAACAAAAGAGACAATTTAGAAATAACAACATATCCGGATACGAACAATCACCAAATTGGAAACACTGAAGATTCGAATGATTCTAAACAATTAGCCATTTTTAAAATAAATGCATTAAATGACACTAAATTAAATAATGTAAAAATTATTAGATTTCCTGACATAAACAATCATCAAAAATTTAACTTTAGTGAGAAAATAAGAACAAATTTTGGAAAAAGTAATAAGAAATTATCATCCAACAAGAAAGATAAATCATCATTATATACATTATTGAAGGAAAGTGTTCCTAATATTAAGGACACTTGTCAATTACCGTCAGCAGGAGATAAAATTACTCAAAACAATAACCAAGATGAAGAAAATGATGTTATACTATTAAATTATAACAAGCAAAAAAATAATATTTATGTAGCAAAAAATACTTTAAAGGTAGGTTTTCTTGAAACAAAAGCCAAAAGAATCTCTGAAGTGGGAACATTGAAGAAAGACGAAGTTACTTCTGGTATAAAATCGTCAGTAAGGAACACAAATTTATATAATTCTCAGGTCGGAAGTAGTAAGTTTACCACAAATGCATTAATGAGTATTCCAAACAATATGGATAATTATTTTCCTACAGATTTATTGAATATTAAGTCAAATGTGGACCAGAAAATATTAACTACGACAAATATACAACATGAGAAAAATCCGAGAATAGATAATATTGATGTAATAGGAGTTGTCGAAACGTATCACGGTGATGAAGTTTTAAATAATAAATTACTATTAACTAATGAGGATAAAAGTGTGAACACTGTCCAAGCAGTATCGGAAACCGAATTTATCAACAAAAAAGTGTTTCCTACCTTATTTATATCGCACAAAACTGGGGTATCAAATTCAAAACAATCTCTTATGCCATCATCTGAAGTTTTAGTTTTGGATGAGATTAATAAAGTAAATCCGGAGACAGAAGATATAGTAAATCATAATTCTTGTGACATGCCCACAACACGAGGAATATATCTGGTTTCTCAAATATCTTCACATAACACAATGTCGGAAAAGGAAACTGACACTGATCATGAAAAGTCAAGTATCAACTTGAATAATGCAGAGAATGAGGAATCTGAAGAAGAGACTCCCGAGTATGAGGAGGTTGTCGTACATGAAGTTGTTAATGATGACGAAGAATCGGAAACAGAAGATGAGGAAGAAGACAGTGAGGATGGAGATAATGATGAAGATGAATCTTCTTCCGAAGAAGAAGAAAAAGACCTACAGCAGCGAAAGAGAATAGTGGCGGAGTCTTCTTCCATGTTAGGATGTTGTATGAAAAAACCAACCTCTTTAGAAAAACAGAAGTCTTCAAAAAAGCACGAAAAGAAAAAGAAAAAGAAAAAGAAGAAGAAGAAGAAGACAAAAGCGGAGTCACCTGAAATAGTTGAATCATCTCCCATGCCGACGCCTGAACCGATTCAAGCAGCTCCGGCACCCGATCCTGAACCAGAAAGTGAGGAATCAGAAGAGTCTGCCGGTGAACCGAGTCCCGAACCAGAGCAACCGATGGAAATAATTGCTGAAGCAGCTGAGCCTGAGCCTGAGCCCGAAGCACCAACACCAAAGGAAGATACACCGCCCCCACCACCGCCACCACCACCAAAACCAGCTGGTAATGGTGGTTACAATATGCCCTACCTATTTTTTGTAGTAACGTTCCCAGATAAGGCTTACTATATATTCGAACCCTTTTTTGTCAAGTATACACCCGACGTATTGTTAACGCAGTACTTTAAATCTTATTTTAAAATGAAAAGTTCACCCGATGCCAAGAATAATATAGAGCTACATACGATTCAGACTACATCAGGGAACAGGGTCCTTTGGTCCTTAGAAAGGCAAACAGATTGCGTTTTACATCTTCCATTCGGTGGAAGAGTTATCAAGCGCAATGGAATGCCATGCATTAGAATTCAAATTAATGGGAGGACGCGTGAACACATAGCATACATACTTGCTGAAATAGAGACAAAAATGCCTCTATTAATTACGAACGCAGTTTTCCCTTATAAAGTTGGTATCCGAACGTCGATTTGGACCAGTATATCAGATATGGCTCTCAGATCGTATAACATATATTATAAAAGTATCACAGGAGAACCAAGATACCCAAAGTATAATTTTTCGTGTTCTGGAAAAGGCACAGGCATTATTGGATCTCAATTTTCAAAGCCGAGCACTGGAGATCACGACAATTCCCCTGTAGTTTCAGGAGGTGGAGGTGGAGGTGGTGGTGTTAGTGAGTACAAGAACAAATACGACGAAGACGAAGACGATGTCGATGTCGATGCTGTTGAGACTGGTTTTGGTGGTGATGCCGTAGAGGGGGGTGAAAATGGGGAGGAGGGGGGAGACAATGATTGGGAGAAGGAGTACGAGAAACAATTCGGTGGCAACACTGAGGCAGTGGACAACAACGATGAAGAGACGCCGGAGGAAGCACCACCACCGGAGGAAGCATCACCACCAGAGGAAGCAGCACCACCAGAGGAAGCAGCACCACCAGAGGAGGAAAATTATGCAAATGAGGAACAAGAGAAAGAGGATGAAGAGAAAGGAGAAGAGGGTTCCGACCCAGAAAATGGGGAGGAGGAAGATAAGAACTCCTCAAACGTGCATGTAAAAAAACCATCAGAAGACTGGGATGCCAAGAAAAGCACGACAGAAACTCCGATGAGTAAGGAACCTCCGTCTGGTCAAAGCACTGTGGAGATGATCTTGGGGATGCAGGAGTGTCATGCGGAAGAGCGAGAACGCCCGGGTAAGTCCAACACTGTCTCGCAAAAGGTCTCAACCAGGAAGAACACAATGTCAACCATGAACACAAGCACTACAATGCAGGACAACAGTAATAATGCCTTAGTAATGGCAGCTGGAGTAAACTGCTCTTCTTCAACAGGTCTAGAAAATCTTTCGTTCTCTCCACCTCCACTATCTGGTGAGTTGACAGTGAATTTGACGAAAAATAAACAGCGGTGTAGTTTTCAACGAATTTTTAAAGTAACACCACAAAAAGTAAAGAAATTCCCGGATCTACTATCAACACAGGAATTGCAATTAATTTACGATAGTTCTTACTTCAATGGTGAATGTGCGTCACAAGCAGCACTTGCAGAAGTTTTATGTGAAGCAAAAGAAGATATCACAAATAGAGAAAATATGCTTTGAATATTTATTAAAATTTGACAAATATTAAAGCGTTGTGGAGGATCAAACATACCATTAGTGATAAACAATGAAAGTTGTATTCATTGAAATTTAGTTGAAAATTTAGTTTTTCTCATTGAAACTTTATGGTGCCTCTTTACTTCATTTATTGAATGAAAACTGCACAGATGAATTATACAGTTTTCTGAAAACACGGCTAATGAGCATAGTTAGATGAAAATTGAAATACATGAAAATTAAAGTTATAAAAAACTTTAATTATGAATTGACAAAATATTTTTTATTAAATAAAAGCTTATTTCTTATAAACGATCATATTTTACCATAGTTTAAAGGTTTTTTTAATACAAAATAATTTCAGTTTATAAAGTAAGTTCAATATTTAAAGATTATAAACAAACGAAGAACTAGCTATATCCAAATTAAATATGTTTATGTATAATTGGAGTAATGTCTCACAGTTACCTCAATCAAAAGAAACGTTCTCGTACATTATTTCAATAAATAACATTTTGAAGCTTAATATTATGAGTAATGTTATAATTAATATATATTAGGGGTTACTTAATTTATGAAGAAAAACATAATTATAAAATGAAACAATACATTTTGAAGTGTTACACACCAATTATCACACGAAAACCACCATAATCGGCTATTATTGTATAAAACGCTGAGTTTTCCAATTATCGACTATAACGAGCGTTAGTGGGTTTTCTCAACTATACATTTCTAAATCGTAGCCTGCTAAATACTTTGACTCAAATCAAGCCAAGAACACTAACTTTAGCGATTAGCTTGATAAATACTACTAGCTTTAGTTATTATTACTATAAAGGATAATATATGCTAATTTTACCACTAATTAATCAGACTAGAACGTATTAAAAAGTTCATTTTCTACATTAACATAATCGTTAGATGCTCTGGAACAATATGCATCTAGTTTAAACTTTTAAAGAGATATCGTTTTTAAATTGGTCAATTTCAAGCTCAAAGACAATATTATGTTAAAATTTTATAAGACTAGCAGTTAAGCCATTAATAAAAGAGTGCCCATTGAGCTTTTATAATACTGTTAGAAGACATTATAATACGATTTCAGATCAATATTTATAATATATACAAACCCTAAAGATTATTAAAATAAGAGAACAAATTCTACAGTGTCAAGTGTATTATTTTATGAGTTATTTCAAATTAATTAGCTTTTATGAAAATAACTAATACACTACACACGGGGTCTGTCTTTGTTTTATAAAAATGTTCCTTAGTCAAAATATTTTTTGAGTATTAGTTCCATTATTTTTGTGAATTTTAGATTCATAGCGTATCAACATTTAAAAATACATTTATCAAATTTACATATATATTACATTCATATATTGTCCTCAAAAAACCAAATAAGTAATAGCCATGTTATAGCACTATTTCGTACCTACATAATCTTAAATTAATACAGATGCTTAATGTTTTCCTGATCAAGGAATTCGCTGAAACAAAATTGGAATTTGATGGTTAAATGAAAATCTTGCTATAGAAAATCTTGTGAAGCTAAAGAAAAGGGCAAGCCAGGGAATACTTAAACAAAGCCAGCACTTAGGGCAAGCACTAACTCCATGTACGAGGAAGAGGAATTGATATGTTAATAGGATAAACTCAGCTGTCCTTGTGAATCTAGAACGAAGGAATTGAATCCTTGCATAACCCCCTAGGAACATTAAAAAATAAAAAAATTGTCTTAAATGCAGTAGATTTGACCATAAATAGGCATCAGTATATCCCCATGTGTACTGAAAATCAAAATAGATGCTTATTTGGTATGTACACAAAATACATTGAACATAGACAAATCATGCAATCGAAAGAATCAGCATTTTATTTGACACTACAATAAAATAATAATAAATCGTTTGGTACAGTATACACAGCATATAAAATGTCCTTATAAAGCAAATGTTTTCCAGCCTTAGCTTGCGCTGAAATGAAATTTGTTTGAAACTCTATTAAAGCCTTAAAAGAGCCCCAAGAAAAGAAATTGATGGAGTTAAGAATTAACAAAGACATTACAGCAAGCGTATCAAAGTTGATAATACTACAAAGAAAAATACAAAGATCTATTTATTAGGAATTGTTCCTGGACTATAATATTAATTAATTCGTTCTTAGTTAACGAATTTGTGTATTTTGTGATCAATTTATCTCGTGAAAAATATACATACATTCAATTAGTAGATTATTTTGAGAGATTAGCAGCTCTAGTCATTAATGATAAGGAGAATAGCATTAAAACAAAATGCACCTTAATCAAAAATTTTAAAGGGTATACATATACTTTTTGCAAGGGTTCAATTTGGATGAAAATATGAAAATAATTTCTTAGTATTATTCCTATTATTTTCAGATTTGGTTTGGAGATCGTTTTCGATTTTAATTTATGCAATGCCGTCGTTTTAGTTTTTTAATATTTAACTCACGTTGGATAAACGTGCATTTATTTAATTCTAGAGCACGTAAGTAATTATTATTTGACCAGAATGTTTTATTCTTTCAAGAATTATACCTTTTTAGCTTAGTAAATAATATTTAGATTCAAGGTATACTTGCTTTTTAATTTATGTTTAGAAAGAATTTATACATCACACCTTATCGCAAATAACATTATTTCTTTGGTAAAAGCTATATAAAAAACCTTTTAGAGGGTTATTTGACTTTATAATTTTGTTGAATTAATTTACTAGCTAATTCATGCGTACGTACTTAATAGGTATTCAACATGATGATCATTATATGATAAAATATGAGAATAAAACCATTATTATAGCATCGGTTTCTACAAAAAAGTTCAATCCGATGGTTATCAAAATGTTCGTAATGAAATAATCTTTTGAATATTAAATAAATACAGTTATTTTATTAGATACTAACCAAAACGATATTTATGTATTTAATTAGCATTGGCGTGGCGAATCTCAGCACACAGACACTGTAAAGTTTTAAAATTAATTCTCTCATCTAGAATAGTAAATGTGCCCTATAATAAAACAAACGTATATATATCAAATTTATGACCACACTTGGTATAGATATTGCTTTTTGTGGGATGTATTGTTTATGATAAAATAGATTTAAATATATAATAATTCTTTATGATATACTAAATGTCACTATATTACATATATGTACAGGGTGTCCCACAAAAAAAGGTACCAAAAATAATTATATTAATTTATTGTATATTTTACTATTTATGTCGAATAATATGTATATAATATGTATAGAGTAGGTAGTTGTGCGTTTCTAACAAAACAATAAAATGTATATACAATATATAATCACTATAATGTTTATCGGTAATCATCATGGCGTAAT
>JAYRBW010048437.1:0-11298 GCA_036023295.1 Invenusta paracnida
AAGAGAAGAGAAGAGAAGAGAAGAGAAGAGAAGAGAAGAGAAGAGAAGAGAAGAGAAGAGAAGAGAAGAGAAAAGAATCCGGGCGTACGGTTTCATTTCATAATTATATTTATTGACACAGAATAAATATAATACACGTATTTATAACACTGCTGAATCTAAGTGTTATATCCAATTGCGAGACATTGTCTTTTCACCCAGAAATAAACAATAGTTTCGAGTCTTAGAAACGCTATCAGAGGGACTAACTATGACTTATTTTATTCAATATAGTTATTCATCGTCGTCGGTCCTAACTCATGTAATACATCCGAGGAAAACATTTAAAATGGAGAGAGAGGTTTGATTTGACAGTTGATTCCAAACATAATTAATTCCTCTTTGGAGTGTAAACAGGATAAGAAACAATAAATAAGCATCGAGGAAGCGTTAATGGAACCAATTTTGTTGGGGTACACAAATAGACTTGGATTTATAAAGTCAGATGTACGCATCTATTGTCGCTTCGTTGACTATAGAAACTCTTCTACTAATAACTTGAATTGGAAACTGTGAAATAACATTACACACATATCATATCATATCGTTAATATTAAGCTATTGTTATTCTCAAATTGGATTCAAACATATAGAGTATTTTATTCCACAAGTATATTATTGACATAATGGCTTTATAAATAAATCCAAATCTTTTAAGTATATTGAGGATAGTATTGCCATATCTATATATATACATAACTATATTATTGCAATCTTTCTGAATGTCATTCAAAATAAGTGCTGTCAAGATTGAATTAAGTGCTCTGTATCTCTCATTTTCTGTTTCGTAACATTATAGATGTATATATCTGTGAAAGAATCGCAATATCTGCTCATCTGGGCATAAGATTTATATTTCATTATTATTAATTCAAGAATGACATAGAAGTTACGATTCTGACTCCTTAATGAAGTCATTATCATGAGTGACATTAACAATAAAGTATATCACATTATTTTAGACATTTTAAACAATTTCTGTCTATTTTTATATATATTTTTATACATATCCTACTAATATACAGAAAGTTAAAATATTCAAAATAGTTTTTTTTCTTATAAAAATGTAAATATAATAAATTGATCACTTATTGACTCCATCAATAAAGAAAGCTCGTTTATAAATTATAGATGTGGTTTAAAATTTTGCATTTGACTCATGAATAATATAACTGGATATATTATGTATGTATAATTGAGCAATAAAAACATCCGATGTAGTGCCGGTATTTTGTTATATATATTTCTAATTATGCATATTACCTATATAATATAGATACTACCTACTCTAAAAAATAAATGAAAATATTTTAAACATAGTATATAATCGTTTATTTTGAGATTTTTTGTGTATTATTTTTCTAAATTCATATTAAATCTTGTACATTTGTCCGCTTTAAAATATACAACTATAAGATTTTATTTGTAAACTAAAGCAATTACATAATTGCATAGTAATTCTGTAATCTATTCTAAGTTATATTAATAAATGTAGATAGTAGGTACCTACAATAATATGTTAATACAATAATACCAATATCATCTCTATATTTCATCGTGTATAGGCCAGAGAGAAGGAGGTAGACCTATAGACACAATAGGCCAATATCCAATCTTGGCTCAACCAGCAGCAGGTACCTAATCATTATTTTCGTTATTTTAAAACATCTTATAAATCTGCATTTTTCTACTAGAACTTACGTAGGTACAAAATCGCGGCCTAATTAAAATGTTAGACTATCCCTACATCTTTGAAACACACAATTAATTAGAATCTTGCTAATCTGTTGAGAAAGGAGCTTACAAACGTTTTTTTTACATTTTCCTACATTTTTCTAAAAATTAAACACAATTATAAACACATATCTATGTAAAAATACTACTTTTCTTTCAAGCGATTCTCTGTGAGAAATTTGATTGGTTGATAATGTCTAAAGTACTTTCAGATCTACGCGGACCAATCACATCACGACATTGACCCCCACATTTCAAATCTAGCCGCCATTGTTAAGAAGTAAGGCAAGCTCAACATCTGCTAAGAAGTCAAGCAGCAGATTCTGTCACTCTCTGAAATTCTACCAGAAGTCACTTCGCTCGAGTTAATTTTTTCATCTCAGCCAATCAACATTAAGCTTCTACTGTCTTGTTCTTCTGTTTCATCATCGTAGTGGATAGGTGGTACACGAGTGATAGAAACACCCCCTCCTCTTTGCCAAAAAAAGCGATACATAGCGGAGTGCTTCTTCAATATTTCTATTCTTATCGTAAGCGCATTCTTCTTCAACCAGTCAAGACGCGTGCGGGACGCAACATCTATAAGACGCAACATTTTTTTATTTCTTACCGTCGGGGCAGTTGTATTTTCAGCCTTTGCGTCAACGAACTATAGTTTTGAGTGGGTAAGTGTGTTTTTATTTCCTGTTTGCCTTAATTTCCAAACACTAAATCTTGTTGTAAACTATTAAGAATCAGTGGTTTTTTAAGTTATCGAAATTTCGTTCAATTCGATGTGCGTTAATTATACTTTATCACTAGCTATAACTACCTGTACAATTATTGTGTGTCATTCATTAGAATGTTTTATTACAACGTTTTCACTTTCTTGACATAGTTATTTTTCTTGTGGAATCCTTCCAAAAATATATTTATGTTTAAATAACGGTAAAATATGTTATATGTAGGTATATACATTATAGTCGAGTATTTCATATAAATGTTATTAAATGATATAAGTTTGATTATGCTTCAAACATCTTATTATGCATTTCAAAATGCCCAAAGACCAATTAAATTCCTCAAATAGTTTAAATAAAAATCGTATTGCTCCCATCATTCATTATCTATATAGCTAAACATATTTAGCGCAAATTTACAACACATTATGTACAAATTCAATAATAGCAGCACCGGTGTATAAGTTTACTATTTATATAGGACTTTCCTCTATTGAGTTTTTTGTTAATCTCTAAAGTATTTATCTTTAAATAATAAATAATTTCTTTTAAATCTTTTGTTAAAGTAAATTGGTATACTTTATAATTGAGCTCAGATAATATCGATTGTGTTTGAAAAAGTAGTTTTAACTGTGGAGGCATCTAAAGAGCTTTAAATCGGAGAGCTAAAGTTATACATTTTTGATAGAATGCCTTTGCGTTAAACTTTTTACAGGTTTACCAACTCCCTCTTTTTCCAGAAAGATGACAACACATTTTAAGGTTTAGATCCAAAAATTACTCAATTTCAACGCGGCATATTTATATTTTAATTGTTTTGAGTTAACAAAAATAACATATAAGGTCACATATTGTATGCCCTTTATCTTTTAATCATATTATATAATTTTCATTCAATTTTTGTAACCTACTGATTGCAAATGCATTTGCAGTATTTTTATCAAGATAAACAGCAATAATGATTATTTTGCTTTACTGAATATCATATTTTCGAATCAATTCTTTTTTACAATTATATAGATATTTTCACACTAAATTAATAAGTGTGTATCGAGACTAAAAGTATATATGCCGAACAAATTCTCTCCTTTTTTAGAATTATTAACTTAGTCATAATAAGGGTGTCCAGTAAAAAATACCAAAATTTAGTAGTAAATTTATTAAATTATTTACAAATCATGTTATGAATGTCATCAATAGTAAAAAATGTTACAAATGTCACATATGTTCAAAATGACCGCCCTTTGCAGCAACACAACGGTGTAGTCATCTGGTCCATGCTGAAGTTGCTGACTGTGTGGTCTCCAACAAGATGTTGGCTTATGCATAATACTGAATTTTGGTATTTTTTACTGGGCACCTTCTGTATATAATAAAGTTGGAATGAATAATATTTGAAAATGAATCTTAAAAAATCAATTAAGAGCGACACGAAAAGTAAAATTAAAATTTTCGAGATAATAGGTCAACGTTTTATTTGTGAAATTAATATTTAGTTATACAAGTATATATATAATGTGTTTGATAAAAAAATTATAGTGTTTTTTGAAAATATGAAAATGTTTAATGATCAATATTTGTTATATTTTCCAGTTAATTTGTTGAATCATGTTTCTGTATCCTAAGCAGAAATTTTAATTTTTTTAATGTAATAAATCCTACTATAATATTTAAATATGTTGCGTATTTTATCAACAACAGGAATAATATTTAATATGTATTTTAATCCATTTGTATTTAATGGATTTAGAAAACCATGTATATTATTGTACGAATATTTCTGTTAAACATTAAACTATCAACCTATATTTCGTTATTTCATTATATATGTATATACAAATGTGAAAGAAAACTCACTATAAACAACTTAATTATCTCATTATAAAGTAAATGATGTGTCACACTAGTATACTGCGTACCCTAAATCTATATTGTTTACAGGAATGTAATACATGTACATCGTTTAACATTTAAAGACTAATTTAATCCGCATTTAGTAATCAGAAAAAACATTACACCAAATTATGTAAACAACGGAGTACGCAACAGGAGGATTAAAATGATTAGCGGGCCATGCGCCCATATGCAACTTGTAAAGTGTTGAAGCTTATTATAGTAATAATATAGGGAGGGTACGTTACTGTATTCTCTGCAGAATACATTTATTATTACGGTTAATATATAATACCTATTTACATGTCATGAAATACTGACTCCTCGATTAGCAATATAGGTATAGTTATTATAATTGGAAAGACTTTCTAGCATATTATAGGTAGGAGACGATATAAAAGTCTGTCATTATATACTGCATATATATGTAATACTTTGGTCATTTTGTGAGTTGGTCATGCAGCTTCAAAATTTCTTTAATTGCGTAATATATTTTATAGTTGTGTAATTTAATACAGAGTGAATTTTGCTGTACATACTATTACGTAACTACCGATATTGTCAAAGTCTCTTATGTTTCGTTATCTCTCTTCTCGGCATGCAATTATAGCTTTACATGTATATATGTATGTTTTAAACTTCTCGACTTAAATACATTCAGTATATAGGTATAGGTATACATCATAATATAGCAATCGTCATAACGGTAGTGATATATGTCAGCAAAATCTTTCAATAACACCGTGCCGTAGTGTTTGCTTTTCATCTCAAATATATATCTCAGATAAAAAGCAAACATAATTGACTATTGAATTGTATACGTTGAGTTTTGACCGGCAAAAGAAGAATATTTTACCTTTATGGATGCGCATAATATTTGTATAAAGGCTTGTCTGTAATGTACCCACCTATACCTGATGTCGTAATATGTCTAAGTCAATAAATTATTGGAAAGATAAGAAATCGTGTTTAAACTCAAAAACTTAAGAGTGCGGTTAGAAACTGTTTTGTAAGTGCATTATAAATATATATAAGCTTAGTGAGTGAATTTTATAATATAGTATCTTATGTATATAGGTCAAATTATCTTTTAAAGATATTTATAGTCACTTGCCAAAATATATAACATCGATAATGTACATTCTTTGAGATATCATTATTTCTTGTACCGTTATTTATACTTAAGTGCTTTTTATAGATTAAAATGTTTTGTATTGTTAAAAGAATTAAGTTCTTTGTTACTTTGAAGCAATATTATATTTCTTAAGATATATTGCTTAAAATAATACCGAAAGAATACATATATATATTAATAAATCTTAAATATATGCTATATCTAAAAGCATTTTTACATGTTTAACGAATTTGTATTTTGCAATATTATAAATGGATAATTGTGTATTCGTCATATACATATAGGGAAAAGTTTTCTATACACATATAGATATATATGCGTATAATACAATTGATGCCGGACATTTAAAACAAATTTATTCATTTTCTGATTTGATTAAAGAAGAAATACTTTTTTTATTTTTTCTCAAATTTAAAAGAATATATAATTAAATAAACATTTTAATTAAAATGAACTATTTTAATTTATAGTTTTTACAATGAAGACGAATCAAATTATTTGGAAAAATATTAATAAATGTATATTTTCATTATAAATTTGAAGAAGGTATATGAGTATATAATTAAATTTGAATATTCTATTTGTACATTTTTATAATGAATATATTTTCTTGGTATATATTTTAAAGCAAAAGAAACGGTCTTTTTTATTTCTGAGTGTATCTATACCTACAGTATATATATATATATATATAGTAAAACATAATAACTTTTTATGTGAATACGATCTGGGTTTTTTGTATCGCACAAATAAATATACCAATACACTTTATTTGAGCAATTACCACCAACATTAATTGCAACGTTATATATTTATGTATACTATATTCTTGGTTATATATATGATAGACGAGTTATTGAAAGCTTATTCCACATCTATAATATACCACAAAAACAAACAAAAGAGATCCTTTCTTGATGAAATCTAGAACAGTTTTATACTTTATACGGCTCAAGTCAATTAGATTAAGCCTAATATTTTTTTCTATAAGGCAATATAAAAGATGTGGAAAGAAATTGCAGTTTTTTAACGAATATATACCATGAGCATAATAATAGGGATATTAGTTGAATCCTCTCTTTATGAATCTTTTTATTGACATCATTTAAGAATATATATATAGCGATCTAAAAATCTGGAAACCATTAATCCAAGATGCTATTATTCCAATTAGATTTTAACTCTGTCTTTAATTATAGATTTGACACTGTGTTTCTCCAATTTTTATTATAAGCAGTAGACTTTTGCAATCATGACTATAAAAGTTTTATAGACATTTATCTAACGATGCGAATACACATATTATAGTTTATCTCCTGCTTTATTATTAAAATCTCGAAGCTAACTTACCATGTATAGTAGATGATTACTTTCAATTCATTTGATGCTACGAATATTATACTGGTCACAACTTATTTTGATATCGCCAATTATATGGACATTATTTATACATATATGTCAAATCGAATATATTTGTAGAAATAAGCTATATTCATCGTTATATATATATTTATAGTATTATATTACATATCTACACATATAGCTATATATACATTTAAAGGTAATAAGTTAAACTATGGCCAACCATTATTTGGAATTTGTGTATGTACACATATATACAACGAAAAATTTGACTTGGAATCTTTTTAAAATGTAGCTGTTTACATTTTTGTCCA
This sequence comes from Invenusta paracnida, assembly GCA_036023295.1. NCBI lineage: Eukaryota > Metazoa > Platyhelminthes > Proseriata > Coelogynoporidae > Invenusta > Invenusta paracnida. The sequence continues at coordinate 7,197 of JAYRBW010048437.1, forward strand.
TTTTAAGCAAATATATACATTCTAAAGAATGACTTTAAGTGTATCGAATAATTGAGTCTATGTTTTCTATTATGGATTTTTATTATACTTTGAACGGTTGTATATAACTTACCTATGTACCATTTAAATGTAAGAAATTTCTATTTCTGATATACACATATTTTCATAATAATATAGCTGTATAGCTGTATATAAAAAACTCTAAACTCATCTTTCATGCATTTTGGTATTCTTATAAAGAAAGAGGAACATTTAGGGGGTATATACTTATATGAGTATATTGTGTGTTCGCAATATAAATGTAATTAAAATAAAGTGTTCTGATGAACACTTAATTAAATAAACAAAAGATAGTGAACATATTTTGGAGACACTGAGCAATCTTATCATTACTTTTCCATCGTTGACAAATGCAGCTTTGACTTGTATTTTAGTTATATCAATGCGTACTTCTTCTGGTTATGTAAAACCATATTTAGATATGCACATACAAGTCCAGAAATAATAAAGAAACTTACTTATTCTCCTGAGAGTTGCATTTTTTGGTGACAATTTCTTTTCATTATCTTTTTAGTTCACTACAAGGAAAGGGGTATTCTTGTAAGAAAAAAGGTGGAAAAAGTCGTCTTTTAATATAAATTGGTCACGGCCAATACATTTAATCTGTCTGTTTAATTGAATATTAATGAGTTTTTTTAGTTTTAATCTTGAGCCTGCATATGCTTGAGTATATAAATGATTATAAAGAACAGTTCATTATACCTTCAGAGATATAATGGTATAAATTCATAATCGATTTAAGAATATTTTGGTTTTTTGAAACTAACTATAAAGTACAGTATACATACATATACCTACTATAGGCACACATCAACGTCACTCTTTTCCAGTGAAATGCACCCTTTCAAACCCAACTCACAATTTTAAATGTGACAATTTAGATTTAAATATTGTACTTGTGGAAATATGTTGATCATTATACAATATTACTTGCTGACAACATGAATTTTATTTAATGTAAGTTTTGGGATTTTCTTTTAATGAAAAGTATTCTTATTAATCATTTTAAATATTCTAATCAATTTACAAATATTTATTTTCTTCTTGAAATATGTTTTATTTTTTATAATCGTATATTTTATAGAATACATGAAAAGGGCTGCTTATAATATCATTAGAAGTATCCCCAAATAAATATAGTTTTGCATAACACTTTAATACTGATAGTTACCAATTTTTATAACGACGCATTTTTCAATGTTTCAAATTATAGGTGGTGCTTTGTATATTTTATCTTTTGCGCCAACTTTTCACACTCAACCTTAACTCAGATTAACAGAAATTATACTAAATAAAGATTTTATATAATAGGATGTTAGAATGCCGTTTTGAAACTATATATATCATACGTTATATTTCCCATATATATATTCAATTTATAAATTAACGCAAATTACACATATATATATATATATCTGCCTTTATCTAATTAGTAAAATGTGAGATGTCTTTCTAAGCTTTATCTATAGGTACATTATTATTTGCATAATATGTTTTTGGAGAACGTCTATTGTTCAAAATGGAGGGTGTTGATTTCTTTATGAGTTTCATTATAATTTTAAAAGCAGGCATCGTTTTAAATTATTCAAAACATACAATTGATGTATTATATTCTCTATTTGGAATAATGACAGAATTTGAGTATATACTAATATAGCGAAAGAAAAACCTTATTTTAACAACTTTTTCATATATAATTGGAACGAGTTAGTATATGTTTCAGAGTCTATAGAAGCAAACGATCTAAACTTTTTTATTTTTCTTTCTAAGCAAATGTCCCCTTTAAATCAGATTATTACTATAATATATTTTTCATAAAGATTTTTTTCAAAACAGACAGAAATACTAATGTGTGGCTCTTTTTTGTGACACGGCATTATTTTATGGCTGCCCAGAGGAGTCTTTGCCTAACTATATAAGGTGATACTATAAGATTATAGATATAGGGAATGGCAGAGGAGCAAAGAGAGATGATGAAATTATTTTGCTGATTGGTATATTTGTCATTTTACATATCTCGGAGCCTTTAGTAATAATTAGTCATTTCATAATTGAAGGCCCAAGGGACAATGGAATTCCAATTTCTTTTTTACGGTGTCTACAATGAAAGTTTAAAACTCACAATTATGCATAATACACATTCATGGTGTATAACAATTAGTGGATATCGGTATATTTATTACACTTTAAACACAAATATTTCATAAAATTTATACTTCTTATATCAAACAAAGACTTTGAATGACAGTTTTGACGTCTCATACATCATTATTTGCGTGTATTTTGAATATTCAGAAATATAAAGCAACACTCTGTATGTCTCTTTTACATTGCATACAATACATACTTACCTAATTTCTTTTTGACTTTACCTTGGACTTAGTTTAATTAGTTTTCATTTTTGTGACTTTAATGTCTTTTGATTATATACATACCTATAGTACTCTACTGTTCTAATAATGTCTTTTGATTATATACATACCTATAGTACTCTACTGTTCTAATAATGTCTTTTGACTTCTTTTGGTTGCTATATTTTAGTCAATACAGTCCCAGGGTCTCATGTGCATGCCTTATAATATGCATATTAACTGATGACTTGACGATAACAAACTCAGTCCCAGTTTGTATAACTCACTGTGTAATGTCTCTCAACAACATGATTTGAAGACATGAATATTTAATGCCAACTCATCTTTTTAATGCTCCCCAAAAACTGTCGATTCTGTGATAATATTCTTCTGTCTAATTTTTATCTGCGTTTATAGACATGTAGGTCTCTTATAATTCGGCCAGCAACGAAAGAATTGAATCAGGAAAGAGAGAAAACTAAAGTTGGCGTTTTAGGCGACCATTATCTTTTATGGGGACCAAAAACTGCTCCCTTAATATTTAATTTCATTAACTGCACATGCAAACCCCGATATACCGTTCCCCCTATATCTAAATAGAGGAATTTCAAAATGTCAAGACATAACCAACACCCTTGTTTTTTACATGAAGTTTGCTATACTCGATTGCTACGCAATATTTTTTATATTTACATATAATTTATTTTCAATTTCGATGCCATGTTTTAGAACTATTTTATTTCTGTATACGGTCGTTGTGTGCTTGAATAAATAAGTTGGATTAGAATGGAGTCGGTGATTTTTTTTGAAACAAATAACAGCTTAAATGTAAAACAATAAATCGGCTGTATAATGTATAATCTTTATTCGTCATTGAGAAATATCTTTTCTATATATTCTCCGATAAGATAGTTAAAGTGACGGTCGGAAATGCCCTTTATTGTTATAGTTGCAGACACCCTTTTAAATTCTTCTTCTTGTGACCTCAGTTGTAAATAGTTTGACTGCACGGTAAGTAACAATAATTAATTTGATATATGATTAAATATGCATTACATGTTTGCAAGGTGTGCTTAGCAAATATTGTAGAAATATGACTTGTTAAACATGAAAAAGTTAATTTTTATTTTATTTATATTGAAAGAAATACGTAGAGAGTTGGTGCATTAAAATGTAATCCTTTTCTATATTTTGCATATAGCAGAAAATTATAAAAATTATTACTGTCACCAAATTATTCTTTTTCGACTAAATACGTACATTGACTTTTTAAAAGTTTTATATTTAAACTTAAATGTAGGTTATTACAGTTGCTAGAATTTTTGTAAATATTATGTCTGTTTGCATCGTGCTAGATGAAAGATTGATTTATATCTGTTATAAGGGAGACTAATACTAGAACTTATTATTATGTTTAATTAATACATATGTTTTATTACTATACATTTTCTAAAAAAAACATTTTCTTTCAAGAATTATAGATGAGAGGATCTAATTTTATCATAAATCATTAAAAAAATGGATCATTTATTTAATTTGATAAAGCATTTATATATAACGTAAGGGTCATAACATTGTGACAGTCAGAACCATAAATATAAATAGCCCTCTTTCTCTCTCTACCTAGATGAACAATCTAGCTTATTTCTATTGTAAATTTTGGTTGCACCAATGATGAGTCATCCACGCTT
>JAYRBW010048448.1:0-32135 GCA_036023295.1 Invenusta paracnida
ACATTGAGTGACAATCAGGAGGCAAGCAGAGAGTCTGTAGAACCCCAGAAGAAAGGAACTTCCACCAAAAAACGGAATGTGTCTGTGTTATAATTATTCATAGAATGAGACTTAAATGTTACATAAATGATTTATAATTTCTGTAATTATAACTGCAATTTTTGACTTAAAACTTAAATGTTACATAAATGATTTGTAATTTCTGTAATTATAACTGTAATTTTGTACTTAAAACTTCAAATTAAAACTTTTTCTCTTTCTATAGCATTTCCCTATTTTTTGTTAAAATCGTCATAACTTCATGAAAAGTGGGACTATGGGCATAAATTTGGCATCGGAATAACTGTCAGATTGAGTAGAACATAAAACATGCAAAAAAATGATTTTGAAAATGTGCGACATGCGACTGGTTTTGTGAGAATGGGTTCTCGGTTCTATGTAACAGTCGGCCGACTTTATATGTTCTGTACTAAATAAATAAAATGTCAAAAATAAAAAGTGCATATTTACTCTAAATCAACTGATATTTTGAATTTGGGATCACATTTATATTCCGTAGCCCCACAGTTAACATCGAAAATAGAAAACTCCTCAAACTTTAAATATATTGTTCCTTTGCTTCTTACAGTTGTCGATACACAGGACATAACCAGAATCTGAAATAAAAAAAAAGTTTATAGTATTGAAATATTTGGTTATAATTAGTAATAATATATTATTCGCTATTTAGTGTATGTTATTATTATTTTTTAGCTCAATTTCATTTAAAATAGTTACCCAATTTGTAAAGATATATATATACGTGTATATTATTTATTGAATAAAAGCTCACTTTAATCTATACAGCTGTACATTTCGTAAACAAATAATTTTTTGAAATTTGTTTTTAATGTGTATTCAAAGTTTTTAAGTAGAAGTATAATCTATTTTACAAGAAACCTTAATCGTATCTATTTATTATATATATTTATAATTTCAGAATCAAAATGTCTTGTGTGCTATATTAGGTTAAATTTGAAAATAACCGATCTCTAACAAATATAACTCTTCTCGATTTGCAACGGAACATCCAACTGACATTCGAAAGAGAAATTAAGTCGTTCGTGGCTCCGATTAACTGTATTTATGAGCTGGGATTAATAATAATGCAAGCGTTTATTACTTCGAAATCAATGCTATCCTATAATACTACATTCATCAATATTAAATATGTATATCACAGAGTAATTGTATGCAGCGATTTCACCCTTATTGATTTCATATATATACATCGCGCTGTAAATCTTCGTCAATATAAAATCGTTTTATTTTAATGAATTTGATGTAAATGGGAAATCTAAAAGTAGTATTAAATCATTTTATAACATTCATGTTAAGAGCAAAATATACATATTCATTCAGTGCTAACATTCGTAAGTTGTCTGTAATATATAGTTCATTGCTTGTGTATCTAAAACTGTTTTACTGCATAAAGGATTTAACTGCTGTCAGTTTATAAAACATTATTTTGCAAAAACTTATGGATATCTACTTATGTAGTAACATAGACTGCATACAGAATCAAAAAGAGTGGAAACTCTGTATATATAATTACTCTGTGATATATATTACATAAATCTTTTCCGGTAAGAATTTAAAAAATCACTTGGAAGTAGTATAATTTAAATTGTATTGCCACTTTGAATGCTTGTGTAACAGATTTGGGATTAAATATATTATCATCATTGTTACGATTATTATATATAACTCTAATTGTATATATATATATCGTGCGTAATATTTTATCAATGTAATATATTTATAATACAGAAATAGTTATTTTATGCTATTTTATAACAATAAAGTTATATTTATTTTTCAGAACGTAACAGTGTGAAATAAAAATGTATCAAATTCCTCCTGTGAAGGAAAACAAAACATAAAAGAATTAAAAACAGATAATTGAGTAAGAAAAGTAACAAAGACAGAGTCAATAAAAAGTAACAAAATAAAGAGTTTATGATGAAAAGATGCATTATATATTATTACATAAAGCAATACATAAAGAATTCCATTTTTGAAAGGAATAAGCTAAATTATTTATGTTAAATGTTTTAAGTGGGTTGAAAAAATCGAAGTCTTTTAAAAATACGATTATAGCATAAATTATTTGACATTTTTTTTTTGAGGAATTATGTAGGTAAAGAAGAGAATGATCTTTATCTTTGTATATTTTATAAAACAATCGAGTTTTATGTGTAACTCTTTTTTGGATTAAAGTTTGCAATATTTGGAGACATAGTATTAAAATATATTTATTCCCACGACTCAGTACTAGTCATTTATTTGGTTAGTCGATATTAAATAATATATTGAAACAATTTTTGACAGTTTAATTATATATGCACTAACTAAGTGGTATAGAAAAATTTGTAATTAGTTGAACAATATTTATTGTTTAATAAAAAATAAGTCGCCGCACCAATAACATTTATTATAATCGATTTAACATAAAATAATATGTAATCTACAAAATTGGTAAGAATATATTCTCAATTAATACAGTAATATAAAAATTCAACTATTTAAAATATTATAAAATTATAAATATAATTATTTTACACTTTTTTCTTTAAAGGTAATATAGTAGCTTTTAAAATACACACAATTAAACAAAAAGTAACATTTCACTTTTAATTCAAAAGGCGGAAACTCTTAGAACTTGCTTCACAATAGGACATTATAAACGATAATGTAGGGCACATTTTCTCTAGGGCACAATAGTAGAGCGCAATTTTCTCTAAAAGAAAATGTTTCTACAGAAATTCATAACAATAAAGAAACCCAAACGAAAGAATAGAATAATAATGTAAATAGTGAGAAAATCGCCTTGCCCGACGACGATGGACCATTTGTAAAATCTCCAGCTGACGTTTCTTGTTTGACATATTTTAATTTTAATTGAAATTAGGAACACACTGCAAACATCCATAGCGGAGTGTCCGAAGGCCAGGTTGAAGTCTTAAATATAGACGCTGTCGTATAGACGAAGTTACTGATAGACTTCTGAGGGTGAAGCTCCTGAAATAATTGGTTCACGGACACATCAATTCGTAAATATTTCTTTCCGAGAGCTCTAGTGGCTCGCTCAGCACATGAAGTAAGGGATATGAGTCGAAATGAACTCCTTTTTATAATTAGTGGCTTCAAAATTCAGTGTACCAGTGTTAAGATATATATTAATTGAACAATTAATATGTATTATTAAACAATTTTAAGATGTTTGAAATTGTTTTCATGAATATTTTAAAAAAGCTTAAAAATAGTGTTGTGTAAACTTTGTATTTTCTGCTGCCCCGAAGTCCAACCGTTTTACTATATCACAAATTCGTTTTCTGGCCTCTAGTTGCGTCCGTCCATGTATGTTATTTTGAAATCACCATGTAACCCAAGAGCATTGCGTCCTGTTATAGTTTATTGGACCTCTTGTATAGCTTCTTGTAACAAATTCTAATGTCATCAGACGAAATAGTGTTTGCTTGGCAACTCGGGTTATATCTGCGTGGTCACAGGATACTGTCGAAAATTTGCCTCCTTGGGTATGTCAGGCGATTTTCGCGACACTTGAAAGGCCTTTGCCCTACCAGACCAGCATAGCTGGTTTACCTATATCCAAGAACTTCATTGGTAACATTGAATTACAAAAAAATAATTATTATTTTAGTGAGAACAGATGATTAAAGAAGCGCCTGCAAGACAGTAACCGATTCACAATTAATCTAAATCATATATACGGTTATGTAATAAACAAAAAGGACCACATGGAATTAGATTTATTACAAAACACTTTTATTTTATGATTGTATAAGTCACAAATATGATTTATAGTAAATTCATTAATTTTTACTTTATATTTTTTATTTCTAACTGAAATATTAATATATTATATCATATAAAAATTAAATAATAACAACTGCAAATATTTCTCTTTAGAAAAACGTCTTAAATATGACGTTTCAATCATTTTTTAATTTATAAATATTTTAATAATCGATTTTCTACTATTAATTTTAATTTTATATTATATTATACTATATTAAATAAATATTTACAGGTGTTTTTTTAGGTTAAAATGCTGCAAAACATGATTAAATATAATACCTCTATATTCCACATTCTCACTGAGCTCCTTATTGTTGGTACACATTAAAGTTTAAGACTAAGTTGAGATAATAGTGGTAATATTTGTGAACAATTATTACGCCTAGTCAAAGTAAACAGGAATCCATTTTCTTTTCGAACACATCCGTTGAGTAATGTTTACTTTGAGAGCATAAGATTTCCTATATTAAATCATAATATATACAGACATTAAATTGTATTCATATACTGAACTTCCAACTGATTGAGGTACCTACATAAAACTTCAATAAAGTAGAAACTGTCCTAAATCGAATCTAGATATTCATATATATTTGCTAATTTATTTTGTCTATTGAGATAGAACATATTCAACTAATTATATTACTTTTAACAACAATGATACATTTTTAATTGCGTGAATTTAATAGTGTGAATATACAAAAAGCTGTATATAAAAGCTTTGTGTTCTTAGGCCTATTAGTTTACAATTCTTAACTAATCAATATATGCTTTTGTAGAAATGAAGTCTATAATACCTTTATCAAGATTCTGTAATTCGGACGGGTTAATACATAACGAGAGTAAAATTATGCTCAATTATATAGCATCTATACCACTCTGTTTTAATCATATTATAATCCTGAGCAATACATCGAATACTTAAATTTATTCTCCCTCTGTGTGTTATATCTAGTCTCTAATACAGTTTATATATTTATATGTATTTATATTGTCCTAATAATATCACATGTTCTATATAAAGAAATGTATTAGTTAAATATATTGCTGTTTGCGCCACAGTACATAAGATCTATATAATGTGATTCTGAGACTCTTCAGATAATAAATTTATAAATATTATATATATGTATATAATTTCTTAAACTATATAAAAATAATAATACAAAATAGAACATTTTAATCAATAAATGTGTCTAAAAATATGAATGTCTGTGTAAGTCCGGCTAGTATATCATTTGTAATGATGACTAAAATGAATTAATTATAACATTTTTAATGCATAAATTATATTTAGAAATAAATATTAGGCTTCAATAAATTATATAAGTTATATATATATATATAAGTGGCTTACTCCACTAATAATAATAATTCAGGGTAACTTGCATACACACGCCTTGGTGAGGTATATATATATATATATATATATAAATTTTAATTAATAAGTCGCCATAGGCTTAAACTATAATCAATCGATAATTAACTCAATGCTGTTGGGCAAATAACTTTGTTAGAGATAGGAGTATGTACCAGTGTTCGAACTTGCTATTTTTTGGATTGGACTCCTTCCTTCAAGCCCGAAGGTCATATGTTTGAGCCCCAGTACTAAAATTACTCATATACTCGAAGGACTCATATACGTAGGAATATATATGCAAAATTCTTTGATAGTGATTAGTGGTGCTTATTTAAAGGTATGTGGATTCAAAGACTTTAAATATATGCATGTTTACATATTTATTAAAATTACAACGAAATTTATGTACAGTGCTTAACCAACAATAGAAACTTACCAGAAATAAAGTATTATTTCCAAACTTTATATTTGCCATGAGATAGATTGATAATTATTAGTTTAAATATAACAAAATCTTATTAAGAATAAAACATCCGTAGCTGCGAATATTCCAAGATTTTTAGAATAAAATTACATGTAGTAAAAAATCTTATTTAGAAATATTTTCAAAGTTTATATTCAGAGAGTAAGCAACTTCTATTTTCTATGCAGATATAACAGAATTTGATCATATTGTAAGATTAAAAGCTTAGATTCTTTCGTCGAATTCTTATTGGTGGAAAGTTTTTATTATATGTGGATTAGACATTATATTTACATTGAAGCTATATTATATACATGCAACATATATAATCAAGATTTTAGTAACTAAAGTATAAACATCAAAATCTATTAATTTTGTTTTTTACCGATTTATTTTTAATTTCACTAAAATAAAAGTAATTCGATTGTATAAGTAAAAGATAATATATTGCGGTGTGTACCAAAATTTAACGAACAAGTGCTGTAAAATTGTTACTGTTTGTAAATCTATTTATATAACATTTAAAAAAAATGTAATTCCATGAGCATACATTATGTGTTGAGACTGTTAAATATCTTTTTTTAACAATATTAACAAACTTTACAAAAAGTGAGTGCGATTTTTAAGATTATACATTTATATGTAGATAATCAATTATATAGAGGTGATAATCAGTTATTATCATAGTACACCTTCGCAACTATAGAAAGAGATGTTGACCATAACATTTCGGGATACACAAGCTTTTGTATATCTTTATTTTTACTAAAATAGGTTTCACTTAGTGCACAATACTACTGAAACTTCATCAATATACAGTGCATCATCAAGCAAAAATGCAAAGGTTGTCGTTCTCTTTTATGACAACCCTTGTCTACACTTATCTCAGTTGATCGAAAATATGTTGCGCAGTGTACTTATTAGTTTAACTTAAGTCATAAAACTCTATACATAAAAGAAAATACACACGTATATAATATGTTTAATTAGTTGTAAACGGTTTGATTTACAAAATTAATTTTAGCTTAAAAATTAAACATTTTACTAAATTTAAAAGATGTAATTTTATATATTTTTTACTTTATATAAAAATGTGTATTATATTAATTTTCATTTAAAGATTTATTGACTAAATTTTATGAATCCATTGCGAAAAACATTTGCTGTGAACCAGTTGAGCTCACTTTACTTTGTCACATTTCTTTGTGAGTTTCAAGAATTATAAAAACATTTTTCCTGCCAAATATTTTTCTCAGTAAATAATACAGAATGAATCTTAAGGAATTAAGTAATTTCTATTCTTTAAGTTTACGTACTGTGGTTTGTTTTACTTAGTACACTATATTTTTAAGAGCCCTTAACATAGCAATTTTAATTGGTCTTTTGTTATTAAGACTAGCTCTAACGAAATATCTGACTATTTCTCAAACATTTCTCAAGTAGAATCAATAAATACTTTCGAAACCCTGTTCACGAAATAGGTAACCACTTTAATAAGTGGCATGGTTTGAATTCAAATAAATTGTGTCTGTATGACAGCATTTCAAGACTGTTGATGAAAAGCAATGATATATGCTGTTTTAGCACTATTTTGTGAACATCATGTACATGCACATCATGAACGTCATATACGTGCACATCATGTAATTTAAGGACTCTGATTATTTCATGTAAGGAGAGGACATGGCATTTATAACAATTTATATATTATTTTTTATATGTTGGCACATAAACTAAACCTAAATTATAAAAACATGCAAGCTTATATTTATGCATCAGAAATCTTACTCAAATCATCTATATTTAGAAACTTTAAAAAAACAAGCCATTATGATAAACTACTAAATTACTGACCGATTTTTTGTTAATTTTCTCTTAACTGTATCGCACAATATTCACATGAGATATATACTCACATAAAAAATAATATCCTGTTGTTGTACAGTTACAAACAGATTATTATTAAACAAAATTTGTTACATAAAAAACACCCGAGGCTAACGATTGCAATTTCTATTGTAAAAAATATAAAAAGTGTTTTACATCCGATTTAACATTTCCATTCTTTTAATTCTCTTTATTATTTTTCAATTTATAATTCATAAACATTCAAAATTTTCTATTCTCATAGAAATTATTAGAGTAATTACATTTTATTCTTCGATTATTTTTACCCACATATAGAATGTGATCAAATTGTGCTGATATAAAAAATATCAAATTTGATAATTCTCTCCAGTTCTTATGTAAGCTTATATATATTTGTTGTAAAAAATGTATCCATAGAGCTGAGATACTTTCTCAATGAAGTATTAAATTATTTTTTTTTAGTTTTAGGTCATTGAGTTATTATATATATTATTTCTTTTTTATTGGTTTTGCTTTACTATTTTCTTCTTCTCTTAGAATTCCCATTGAATGATTTCTGTTTACTAGACAACAATTTGGCAGCTAAAAATGTACCTATAATACGTGTTTCACAGATAAAAATTGAGAACCTTGAATTCCACTTTTAATTATTCAGTATTATTTTTCTGTAACCCGGGAAAAGCTGGACACTAGACTTGCAGATGCCAAGATTAACTCAGTATTCCCTCAAACAGAGACAAACAGAGACATCTATCATTACCAAAAACCACGAACGACGAATCCAAAAATGTGATCGTGTTTGCATTGACTACACAGCAGTTGGTCGTCGTCTCAAAGCCATTAAAATCCAGTACCCAGTATAATAGAACTCATCAAGAACTCAACTACCACTAGCTCTGAGAGTGAGCTATTCTCAGAATATCGATATCAATTTTGTATCATTTTAAATGTTCAAATGTTTTTGATCTATTGAATAGACTTACATACAAATGTGTATTATTTATTTGTCGTTTAATGCAGCTATTATTTTATGGATATTTACTTCCATTATTCACCAACAGAGAAATAATGTGATGGGAACTACTGTGTCACATTTGTGAACTAGAAAATGAGCCATGGAGATACTGATAAGTATTGTGCCGTCAAAAAGCAGCATCTCGTTTCAATTCACAACTCTACTTAGAACGTATATTGTATATTTAAAGATTATTTTAACCTTGATAAAAATTGAAATTAATGCATATAATATTTTTTGTCAATTAGCAAAGTAATACAAACTATGTTTATACAACACACTAATATTCTTGGCTAGATGACATTTTTATATAAAATATGTTTAAAAATAAAAATTATGGTTAATGTTATAGTTTGCTAAAAATGTTTCTCGTGTGCTTTTATAAAACTGATTTTATTTATACTTCGTGTAAAATAAACTAAATATATAATTAAACATGTTCTCTATTTTACACGTGTTAACTGCATAACTGGATTACCCCCGAACTATCGTCAAATTGGGAGGAGGCAATTGGTGGATGGGTCTCTCTGAGTTTGGATATCAAGGTGTCTACAAATATACTGATGGATCCGTCATGATTATGCGTGAGACGGTATTAAATATATATATATACGAAATATTTGTTTAATTTTGCAGTTATTTTAAGAAATAATTGCAAAATGACATTTTATCGACATTTCTTTCAATATTTATTCGCTATCCAGAGCTTTCCCTGCTGGTGAACACAATAATTCCGACAACAAGGAGGACTATATCTATACACAAGATCCAGCGAAGGCTGGAATGATGTCCCCTACGACCTCAAAGTAAACCTCATGTGTGCTGAGAAACCCGTTATCACATACACAGCATCTAAAGAAAATAATTTGAAATTACTAGCACATATTTGTTATATCTGTCTTATTAAACTTACAAAAATAATTGATAGTATCCTAAATTAAAATTTTAAGAACGTCTCTGTCGATGCGTTAACACATGCTACACCTTTGTGATGAACAGAATTAACTTTGCCCAGGCTACTATAGCCTGCTACTGCCTAAAGATTGGAATGCAACTTGTTTGAGAATGTATGTTCAACTTTACATTATGCTTATTTCAACACACAAATCAAATTTATGATGCATCGAATAATAATTGATGGTTAAATTTAACCTGACGTTAAAGCTTTCTCGAGTTAAATGTACTATTTTAGATTAACGTAATAAGCTGAACATTAAAATGCTTCTTATTTAAATTAAACATTTTTTATTGATTTACTTCAATTGGTCCTTCTTAACATTTTATTCGTTTTAATTTTTTTTATCCAATAATATTACTCATAATTTGATATACTATATGAAATATTTTCCATTTTTCTCTATAATTCAAGATTGGGTGACCTTAACAGCTAACGCTTTCATTAAAACCTGGTGGTACATTGGATATAATGATATCAAAGTGGAAGGACACTGTCGATACTGATGGATCACCTAATGATTTCAAGTAAGACAACATTTTTTCAACATTTCAAATTTCAGATATAATCTATATATTAATGATCTACAGTTTTATTAACATTCTTCGTTTTAAAATTCTACTATTTTTAATATAATCACTGATAAGATTTCTTGTGAAATATATTATAATTACTTAAGCTATTGAGACACATGTTTTAAATGAGACATTTGATTATTTAATTTATAGGAATTGAAATTGTGGTGAGCCTATAACAACTAAAAAATGAAGATTGAACTCATATTGGTTGGGATGCCAGAAATCCAACGGCTTGGAACGATATTGTTTGTTCCAGTGCCTTCAACTTCGTTTACAAGAAGAATCCTTACATGTGATCTGGATATTACACTTAGGTTGCGTCTCAAAATTCTTTAATATTTTACGAACATATCTTTTGACATGAAATTTAAACAGACATAAAACGTCAAGAGAAAAACCAATGTGTATTTAAAATGGGAAAATAACTTGTTTTACTATAAAACGCAACATAATCGGGCATAAACAATGATACAATATATTATACAGACATAACTCCTGTTTGCAAATGGCAATTTATGCCGCTACAGAAGGAACTCGTGCTATTATTATAGTCTTTAAATTTTTATAATTTGTTGAAGTTATTTTATTTTTATTCTTTTAATATAAAAAATGCACTTATAAATACAAAAAATATGTAATACCTACTTATATAGTTAACTGAAGTGTCATTAGTATGAATTAAATATTATTTTAAATTTATTATGCCGTTATCATTATGTATAATTACTCAATAAATAGAATACTTCATAAAGAAACCATGCATAATATATTAAACAAAACAACTTTTTAGTGTCTTTCAACAATACAACACATTTTAAAACCAATACGTCTAAATTTTAAACGAACAAAAATAATAATATTAATAAAAAATACAGCAAAATCGAAAAAAGGAAAAATTCCTATTTAAAAACTAAATTTTATAAGTCATTACAAAACAACATTATATAAAGTTTGAAAAATAATCTACAATTATTTGTTTAATAAGTTTGGTTGGTTTGTCGGCGCGTAACTTAAGAGTTAACTCAACACATTCTAATTTATTAAAATATTTTTATGAAAATTAAATACAATTTTTAGATATCTACAAGTAATAAAGGGAAAATGCGTTACAATCTCTAATTCATCTTCCTACAGGTGCTAACTTTAGTTTAAAAATGTGTGGGTGAGCATGGTTATTGATAACTCGTCTCCTAGAAAATTAAAACATTTCGTGCTTACAAACGCGGGACGTAATTTTCAAATAAAAAAATAAGAGGGAATTACAAAGCTTGTGCGCATCATATGGCGTATCATTAAAAATCAAACCAAAGTTTTCAAATAAAATTGTTATTTATAATAATATAAAACACTTGTATGCGTAATTAAATTCAAAATTGGTGTTTGGGAAAGATATCAACTAGGTTTTTTATTGTTAGCTGTGGAGGGAGGCGTTAGCAGTTGAGGTACGTGATGTTGTTATAGTTATTGTTAATCCGACTCATGCTTCTTCCTCCAATTTCCGTTTTCTAATTTCTTGGTTTACATTCTAGACATACATTTTCCCATCAAATCATCAACATCAAATGGCTTAATGAGATGTATTATTTCGTCAATAGGGAGTAGGTAATTGTCTTATCAAACATTTAAGGAGCTTTTAGGAACCAATCAATATTAATATTTAGTAGTTTAAAGAACATGTTGCAAACTGAAATTAATTATGATTTTAAATAATACCCTCACTCCACTAGACTCAGTTGATCGAAAGTAAATTGCGGAATGTGCTAATTTATTTAACTTAACCCAAATATAATAGGAATTGATGTATTATTTGAAAAAAATAAGCCTATTTATTGACAAATTGGACTTCCAAATTAAATTCATTTCGGTGCATTTAACACTTCCCACATGCAATGTGTTGCAAATATAAATTGAAATACAAATTTACAAACCTGTATATTATTTTATATATTTTGCGCGTCGATTTTTTAGTTTTAATTTTGATTATTATAATTAGTATATTATTTTTATACTAGTGAAATTAAAAATAAGTAGTATTTATATCAAATATATAATGCGTTTAAATTAAAAATGGGAATTACAAGTAAGGACACAATACAATCTAAACAGAAAAGAAAAGAAACACGAGTACAAAGAGGATAATATGGTAAATATTAAATCAACAAGCTAGACAAGTTTACAAATTTGTTAAATTTTATTAGTAAAATGTTAGGAAGTAGCTGAGACTCTCTTTTGGGAGTTGTGTATGCGGGGATAGATAACCGATGCCCACTAGGAAGGAAAGGAGGAAGGATACTATGAAGAATGTTCTTTTGTTTGTTAAAACTTACTTGAAAAGTTTGAAGAGCCTGCTTACATCTGAATCCACCAAAAAAGGAGATTTACATGAAGAGCCGTAGATGATACTAGATAGATTCTTATTTGGACTCTTGATAATTAGTCGGTCTTCCAACGTATAAGACTGATCCATAGTCAAGTTGGCTTTGAACGAGTGAAGTGTAAACGCTGGTGAGTTATTCTGTTGAGCATGGGTTTAAGAATACGAAGCAGATATTAGTTCCTGCTAGCTTTGTTTATTGCTGTGTTGATGAATGAATGAAGACCAAAAGAGGTTACTAGAAATGGTGATGTCCAGAATTTTTAGCTCTTGTTTTTTTGAGAAGAATGTTTAGGCATATTGTGTAGTTAGGCCTGCAGTTGTTTTTTGCCAAAAACATCCTGAAAGATTTGTCATTGTTAATGATGATGCTTGATGAACACTAGTCAATGATGTTATCCAGTTCAATCTCGTAGTTCTGTTCATGATGGTTCTTTATAGAGTGTTCGATTGAGAGCTCCATGTCGTTGGTATATTTGTAGAGCAAGTGTAGAATTTGAAAAGGGGATAAATATATGCATAAACGCAAAGAGGATGGAGAGAGTATTGAATCTTGGGGACATCAGATGTGACATTGATTTCTTTACTAGATAGAAACCAACTGATATATAAATCAACACAAATTAAACTGAATTTCAATTATTATATAAATATAAAGTTATATAAATATATAAAGTTTTTGATATTGAGAGAAAAAAGTAAAATATATTACTTTAAATTCTAAATTTATCAGATCATCATTTTTACTTTATTATATTAACTTTGAATTAACAATAAAATTGATATATTAAACAATTGTTCCATGCTAAACAATATAGGTACTCCGTATGTATATTTTTACATTTAGCTTCGAGATTATTTTTTCGTAATCTCCAAGCTTTTGAATACTTTAGAAAGTCTGTCCTGCTTGTTTGACTTAACAATTTGATAAAATATCTTTAAATGTGACTTTATTATGGAAATACAAAACTATCCTATACAGATTTAATTATTAAAATATATTATCACTTAAAATATACATGTATGCCATTATTCAATTTTAATGAAAATGAGTTGATAATGTATCGAAAGCAGTCTAAAAGTACACGTTGGCTCATCACAAAATTGGTAGGTTTCCTCGTAAACGAAATGAACATTCTTAAACGGATAAATTTTAATCGAATTCACTTAGCGCAAGAGTCGAAACTTTCACCACTATACACGAACAAGTATATGAATGTCGGATCTGAAATTTAAAAACATTTAATGAAGACCATTTTAATGAAAACATTAGCTGTAATTAATCAGAAAACTACTTACGTATCAGTTTCTTTTCTGCAGATGTAACAGTAAAACAAAGAAGAGCAGCCAAGACGATTTTCATTGACAACATGATTGTCCTTTTCAATTCCAGAGATCAGGCTGTGATTTGTCGGAGTTAGGATCTTCAAGTTGGAAACGTTTTATACATGCAACAATTATTATGACACGCATAGGTTGAGTCAAATAAATCTTATTATTGCCCATAAATTGAATTATACTTTTTCACTGATATTTATTGTAGTTAGTGCTTATACAGCTAAAACTTTCAATATTTAATCTTATTTTAAGGAATTAAAGCAGTCACCCTTTAAATCCTTATAAGCGGATAAGTCAACTATATTATGGATGCATTTTTTACAACAATATGTAAGCTTAACATAAAAACTGGAGAAGACTGTCAATTTTGTGATTTTTAATATCAGCATAAAATCACCCTCTATGTATGTGAGCAAAAGTAATCAAAAAATTAAGTGCATTTGCTTCATAATTTCTTTGAGAATAGTAAATTTAGAAGGTAGCTGTATTGAATTTAAAAATAACAATGAGAATAAAATGAAGAAATATTAAATCGGGTAAAAAATACCTTTTAATAGTAACACTATTATTTAATAAAAATATTATCGCACGGTAAAAATTAAAGGTTATTAGCATGAAGTTTAACAGAGGCTAAAATTATGGTATAAACATATTAAATATTTTATTTGCAATAAATAAAGACCTTTTTCATAAATCTCAAGGATAATTCAGACTAGTTTTAGTAAAAAGTTTTGTAAGAATTATTAAAATAAATTTTGTAAAGAAATCACGATTGACAAAATCGTTTTTTAATATTTCTTTTCTAGCGTGAAGCTACTTTACTTTTTATCTAGTGTATCAAACTGTAATGAAAAACTTTGATAAAATAAGGTCTATCAGAAAAAAAGGTAATTATAAATATTTTATTTTTAGACGTGCCAATTCTAAAATATTGTAAAACTCACGTGCAAAATTCTGAAACATTTTCTGAATGCATTAGTTTAGATATTTTCAATATATACGATAAACATATTTTAACAATACATTACATAAGATCAAATTAACCTAACTGATTTAATAAAACTATACACACACTTTAAAACTATAATATTATATCATTTTACTGCTTTCATTAACACCAATTATTAAGATAAAATTCTGCTATATAACTATACGATTGTTACACAGTGATCAATAATAAATTTACTAAGCATGTAGTCGATACATTTAAAAGAAAATAAATAGGTTTTTAATATATTGAAAATGTTTAATAGTATATGTAACACTCATAGAAAGAAATGAAGAAAACAGTAATATAGTACAACCATGAATAATAACAATAAAAATACATATATATTAATTATAATGTAGAAACTATACAAAATGTACGACTTTGTACACAAAGTTGAAGACAGTTAATAAAGGTTACACTCAAATGAGAATAAATTCATGATATATTTACTAACTTTATACAACAGAAAATAGACGCATTAAATGTCTAGAAAGAATAATTTTTATAATTATTTGCTTTACATTAAAGTAAGACAATTAAATGTGCGCTATAAGGCATAGACCATGTGTTTGAGGCAGTTGAAAGTTTGACGAGTTTATTCAGTGGAATGATAGGCGAGTCGTTGGACCAGCGATTCAGCCACCAGGGCATCATAAGCGGCCATTGTCTTCACAAAACAAAGTCTATACTTATCTTCCAGAGGGAGGAGCTCAAAGTTGCTTTGAAGTTTATTAACGTCAGCTTCTGACATGCCTGTGAAAAGAAAAGTGAAATATAAAATATGCAAAGAATGATCATTTACATAATCATGATTATCAATCAAAACTGAATATTTTAGGGTATCTAATAAATATTATACTAACTTCCACAGAAACGGTTTTATCATTATTGTAGATGAAATTTCTGTATGCTAGGCAATAAATTTACACTACAGCTGCGAAACATATGTTACGCAGTAAAGACTTGTTCTGATGAAATCAGTTATACATAAAGAAAGTTCTTACAAAAATTCTACGTTTAACGAAAGGAATTTTTAAAGAAAATTTCAAATTTAACATCAAACAATTGTGGTCATCAAGAACTAAATATTTCTTAAACACGCAATTTTATAATGACCCTTAAATCCTATTAAATTTTCTCGCGACATTAAAGCTTTAACAGCTTTTGATATTTGTAGACGAGTAAACACCACCATTTGGTATTTATAAAAATCAAGCAGTGGTTCTTTTAGAGCTATATAGAATACGCATTTATTTTAAAAGCATTTCGTATCGGAATTCGTTGTACAGTACAACAATAAAGAATCGATATTAAATTACATTTGCAAATAGTAATAACATATTATATTTTCTCTTTAGATTTATCCTGCTAATTATAAATAAATTTAAATGTATATTGCCTACTGTAACATAAATATAAATATGTATATATATAATTAATGATTTATATTAAAATAGAAAAAAAACTACGCAAAAGTTTGTTCTAAACAGTTTCTGTGGAGTGAATTAAAAAAATCAAAACTCAGCTTGAGACAGTCTTAACTATAATGCTTGTTACCGTGAAAATGCTAATAAAGATCCCAACAGAAAGGTTTGACAAGAGTAGTGCAATATACTTTTCAGCAAAATATGGAGAAAAATCTTCAGTATAATGATAAAAAAGATAAGCGTTGACTTAAAAAAATTACATGAAAATATTGTTTAAACATTAAAAGTCTTCTAGAAAGGCTGCTGCTCCGAAGTTTATATTGGCTCTAAATGACTAACACTACATTAGTTAGTCAACAAAAACATATTATACATAATTTGAGATGCAATAGTAAAAGTAAGTATAATAGTTTTACTTAGCAGTATTTCGCAGAAGTATGCATAACATTGATCAAGGAAACCACAATAGTGAACCCAGATAATTGCAGAATATTTAGGAACATTAAATCACACTTGAAATATACCATCCATCACCTTTAAAAGCTTAGAAAAATATGCGATTGGCTCAATATCTGGGATATGTATTTAAAACATAAGAATTACGGATTCTACACTTATTGAAATTTATATACATTGATCAGACACAAAATTCCGACTAAAATACTAAGCTTACTGAGAAAGGAGTTTTTAAAGAAAATTTCAAATTTAACATTTAACAATTGTGGTCATCGAGAACTAAATAATTCTTAAACACGCAATTTTATAATAAACTGTTTCTATGTAAGATTAAACGTTCCTTTGTATATATTTCTAAATTCTATAAATCATAAAATCCCCTCCAGATAAAATAAACATAAAAGTAAAAGTTTTGCAAATAGTTCGTGTGTAAAAGTAGGACAATGATCAAATAGAAAAAGCTACATTGTAAGATAACAGTTAAGTACAATGCTAACTTAAAGAAGAATAAATGTATATATTACTAGTATAATAGATACAGATGGATACTAACAGATAGATGCAACTGGAAATGCCATATAAAATATACAGAGAAATAAGTAAAAAAGCAAAAACGTTATTACTATTGACATCTATTTCATTTTAAGAGAAAAAAAATACTTAAAAATCAATTTTCTAATATATATTTGACGATAATAATGAAATCTGTTATAATTATCTAAATGTAAGAAACTGCAATGCATACTATACAAAGTGTGTCATACTTGACAGATATTAAATTCTTTTGAAATATTTATAAAACTAAATATATATCATTTTTTGCAAGTATCAGAGTATACCCATATCTTACACGACATATTTAACAAAAAGTTAAGGTTACTAGATATATAAGAAATAATCCTTCATGTTTTAAAACATCATTTCGTAGTGATATTATTTAGTCAAAAGGATGATGATTATTTAAGATAACGTTTTAGTTAATTTAAATAATGTTGTCCCATCAGGCAAAGCAGCAAACATCAAAAGATAATGTAATTTAAAAAAACCTTTGAGTTGCTCACTGTAAAATTATTTGTAAAATTTAAGTTAGCTAAAGAGTCTAAAGCAAAATTTTATTGTCAGGACATTTATATATATATAGGTATATATAGAAATGACAAAAAAACATATTTAAAATGAATGTGTTTAAGACAAGGATGTTTTAGAATTTTAGTAGTATTTAATAAGATTGTCATTTTTTTTCTCGACAACAATATTTATTTCTTAAACTTTATAAAACAAATCAAAACAAAGTTTTTTAACATGCTTAAGGTACACCATATAGTCTTTGGTAATTGTTTTTTGTACCATATTGAAGTCTTAGCACAGAGAATGATCGTAAATATGCATTGTATTATGGCTTCGATTACAAACAACAACTCCTTACTGCCACTATGTATGGAATGTTTTTTATTTTTTATTATCATACTTGTTAATGTATTAAGATCTCTGCTAAATAATAAATATATTGTCATAATAAATGTTATTAATTGTCATAAATTGTCAAAAATAATATTGTCATAATAAATTTCATAAAATACGGTAAAATATCATAATTAACAGTATACGATATCAATTAGTATAACTATGCGTTCAATATCATATTTTAATGAAACCAATGCAGTGTTTAAAAAAATCAAATCATTTAGAATATTCTTACATACTTTACAAAAAGTAAATATTCTCCTGAAATGCTTTAGTATTTCATGCCCCATATTGCAACGTCGCGTAGTTACGTATTATAGCTATACGAAATTTAAAATGGGATAACATTTTCTAATCGACCTAGATTTTTAAACCTTAAATTACATTACAATAAACAATGCAAAACATATCATTCTAAAAAGTGGTGACTAATTAATTTATTATTATTTTAAATAAATAAATATAAAAAATAACAGTATATAATATATAAATCAGTTTTTAAAATTTATTAAAAAATATACAATATTATTATTTCTATTTAATAAGATTATGTTCACAAAATGGAATAACGTGTTTTGGTTAGAATAAGAGTAAAAAAAAGATAGTGGACTCAATAGCATAATAAATTTAGATAATAAATAAAGTATTCCAATATTAATAGTAATTTGAAATGTAAAAAAATCCAATCTAACAAAAATATAGTTAATTTAATAATATAAAGATTTATAAAATTATAATTATTATACAATCGGGCTTATAACTTAAGTAAGTACATAACATAAGTAACTTAAAAGTTGTTATTGTTTTTCTTAGTAACACTCACTTACTTACTTACTGTATGTTATCAGCATGTTACTCACAGGAACAGTTTTTTTATTTGTTAGACAATTTAATTATAAAAATATTATTGTATTTACCAATAGCAGCGTGTTAAAATAAATGTTTAATATAACCATAATACTATTATCCATGTCCAAATAAAAATAAAACATCGTAAACACATAATATACAATGAATCAATAAGCTGATAAAATGTCTTTCTTATATGTATATATTCAAATAAAATCACCGTTGTAAAAAAGTATATGCACGCTTCTTTGCTTAATAAATTTCAATATATTTAAGAGCTGTTATGATGGCAGCAAAATGGCAAGGAGGGGGTAGCAGAAATAGCTGCTAACAAATCAACAGCTATATTACTCATGAAACAGGAATAAACAAAATATACGCCGCTTCAATCAATCTCCGTCAACAGCAAATAACAAACTTACCCAATGAAGAAGAGTCTGAAGAAACAAGGCATATTAGAGTTGAAATATTATATATTGAGATAATAATAAAATATATTAGAAACTTTCTTAACACATAATATATAGCAAGTTTGCTTTATTTTAAAATTTAGACCGAATGAAATCAAGAAGTATGTGAGGGAATGCAATAAAACAAAATAAGGACATTCATTTGGATAAGGTAAAGTTATAATATAAGTCTTACTACATAAGGAGATAAAATCAAATTTAATGTAAAAATTTGCTGCAGTGATACAGCAAAAACTAAAATGAACTTCTAATTTTCTAAAAAAATGTATTGGTTTAATTAACAATATTTTGAAAGCTCATACAAATATTGAATTCATTTACTTCTCTTCCAAGTGTGAGGAAATTATCCAATGAACTAAAAGTGGTTAATGAGCTTGTCTATATACTAGGTAACCGACGATTTTATGCAAAATACCATTATATTGTATGCCAATAAATTTTGCTAGTTTCTGGAAACTTTTTTTCTAAGATTTGAACTAAGTAATTAACAGTGAGTTAATAAAATCGCTTAGTCAAAAATACAGACACAAATTGTGCATCAATAAATTAAATAATACATATACGTAATACATTTCACAAAGGTGAAACACTTAAACGTATGTATATTCATTGAAACCTACTAAAATGGGCAGGAATTGGTTGATGGAAAACAGCCAGCTGCGCTCGACACTGGCTCGCTAATGTGAGAATGAAGCGGGCTGAAAGTGGCGCCAAACAGGGGAATGTAACCGCTATGCGGACCACGGCATCGAGACTGGGGAGACAAATGGAGGGTTTTTCTTCTACCGAGAGGACCACTGAACATGAAGAAAACAGTGGTTAAACAGTCATAAGGTAATGTCAGGAATTATGTCTGCAAAGATTAGTAGTATGTTTTCGTGGCACATTAATAATAAGATAGATATAAATGCCTCAAATAATGATATAAGTTTTTTTAATATATATGTAGTTATATTGGGATTAAAACGTTACATTTTAAATAAATATTCTATTTTACAGATACTGTTAAGATTAAAATATGGAAAACAAATATTTTTATGGCTTCTTATAATTAAACAGTTTTTCTATTAAAAATAGTATTTAATTTTGAAATATATTTTTAATGTGTACATAATTGCAATTTACATTTGTTAATATTACAGGAATACACGTTTCCCTGATTTTATTTCACATATTTTACATGTATTCCCAATTTATGTAATAGAATTTAAAAAATAACCCATTTGCTTTCATTTAAAAATAATTTTATTTTCAGCTGTACTATAATAACCCAAATAAGCAAATAAAAATATTACTAAGAAATTATGATTTAACTATGTGATTTTATTGAAACAATTAAAAAATTACAAATAATTTTGACATATATTTTATGCCTCTTTAATTTTAATTCGTGAAAGCCATTTTACTGCATATTATAATTTATTAAATAATTCGAATGTTATAATCATTTTTTAAATTAAAGTGAAAGTAGTTTTGATTTTGTCAATTTTTAATGATTTCATAATAATTTATTAATTAATTCCCGAATTAGTACACATCTAATTCCAAAATAGTACACAACATAAATATAATCAATTTAATTTCAAGAAAAGTAAAACCAGGTGTTATAGCTAAAGATAAAAAGCGAATTACAGCAGCACATTATAAATTGAATATACGTGCTGCTTTAACGTTGTTTAATTAATGCAGATGTCAGTTTTACTTCATTAATATATACCACATGAATTATGTAAACCTTCACCGAATAATGAATCGCTTTGGTATAACAGAGAAAATGTATAAAAAGTATAATACCCAAAATGATGGTCAATGTATAAGTAATAGGAAAATATTAATGGTTAAGTAAAGTAAAAGTCAAGATCTATAATTAGACAAATCTAACCCCTATCCATACAGGGGGGGGGGGGCTGGCGGGCACATTGTGATCCCCTCCAGCATTTTTGTTGTGAAATTTAAACAAACAAATGGAGCAATATAATTTTCCGTGACTTATCTTACAATATAGCCATATAACTCTAAGCGCTATATTCTCTACTATACATTCTATGGGGTGGTCACCTGACCCTGGAAAGAAAATACCGTTTATGTAGATTTGGATACTCGATACAAAATTATTGTTTAGAGAATATATTATAATATTTGTGATATATGACTATTTTTTTACCAAACAAATTTTGTTCTAAAAACAATTTTTGGAGTTTTTTCAACTCTTTTTAAAAAAAATTTTTTTCCTACGAATATATATATTTATTCTTTTTAATGGAATGTGTTATAAAACATCCTCGTTTACATATATGCCAAGTTTAAAAACTAGTAGGGTTAAAATAACACAACCTTTTAATGAGAAATTTTAAAGGATATTATAAATAAAATCTAATGTTATTTGTGCAGTTGGCGTAGTAAAATATATGTATAATTAACATTATTACATAATAAACAATTAACAAATTAATTACTAGATAGCATTTAATTATGTAATTAATTGAAAGACAATGAAGGAAGAAACAGAAGAAAAACCCTTCTACAATCTGATCAAAAATGTACAATTTTTACAAAAAATCTAAAACAATCCTTTGAATATTTACATAATGCTTTAATAAAATAATCAACATTTAATATGCATACATAAAAAATGTTTATTATTAACAACAATGTACATATGTTACTCAGGTGGAAGAATAAAAAATCATTAAAAGAAACCCATTTTTTAATATTAACATGAGAACATGTGTATAATAATAAAAATCTGAAAACTATGAAAATAAAAAAACTGCAAAATAAGTCTGTCGCTAAATAGGTATTTGTAGTTGTAATCTGATGACGAGCTAAGATAATCAGTATAACTGTCAATGCAATATAACAATCATAATTATAAATAGCACGTATCGAATACATTGACAAGAATTATTCAGTTTGTGAACTGACCTGACATGATATGATGGAGTGCCTCAAGTAAAAGACCGGCTTTTTCCATTGCTGCGTGGATGTTGTATAAAGAACCGAGATGGGAAATCAAGTTGATACAAAACACCTGTAAAGGAAAAATACTATGATTTATGATATTATAATACAGCCATCAATGCAACAACTGTAGGTATTATATTTTGCTTTTAAGATATTTCTCTTAGTTATTGTTTCACTAATGGAATGTACTTTGTACTGATTTTGTAGCGAAATATGATACTAATAATATACCTTAAAAAATAATTAGAATGCTAAAATTACTTCCTTACTATGAAAAATGAGGGGATTTTGCAAAACATCTCTGTGATTGCTTGTTTTAGCACTATAAATCTATATACATATCTATACACTGAAACGGTTTAATTAACCAAATAACAATATAACATTAATAATAGTTAATGTCTAGGTTCAATAAAAAACAAGTAGTACGTAAGTAAAAATTAGGCTATAACCCAAGGGAAACATAGGCAACTATTTGTGTAGCTGAGTTAACTGTTTACATAAGTACAGTATTATTTTTTGTCAATAAATATGTAAAAACACGGGAAAAGTAAAAAAAAAAGTAAACATAGATGAAATGGCTAACAAAGGCTATAAACATATTTAAACAATACTATCATAAATTAAAGTTAAACTATAAAACACAGTTTATGTCGATATCGGAATTCAAAATGTAGACACTTTAATTTATATTGAATAAAATATGGTAAGTCGCTTGACAGCTGGCGACATTATTTCGATCACATACTATGTTAACTAGCTACGAAGAAAGAATAAAATCAATAGATGTATACAAAAGATTAAATAAATATTAAATTTACATATTAATATACAATTATACAAAATATATAATATCAAATATAGACAGTACTGTACATTAATGACATGAATAATAATTCCAATTATGGTATATAATATGCTAACACTCAATTATAATCAATGACTTTATGTTTTAGAAAGCCCACGAACAAAAGTATAACTTTTATACTCATTTAAATGTACAAAGGTAATTATTTAGACTTCCCGTTTTGTGTTGTAAACATTATATGAGAAAAATTAGACTACAAAAAATGTTATGCTGCCATTATAAAGTTTTATAAAATTTTTATAAACATGTATTCAAATAGTCAGTTTGGTTTAGTTTTTAAATATTTGATATCGTGTTGCAAGATTTTTTTAATGAGTAATTTCTAGGTATATATTACTATATGACCAAACAATTCTGATAGTGGATACACTAACTTCATAATTTGATATACGATAAGAAATACAAGCGTGAAATACATACTGAAACAAGTTAGTTAACAGGCTAATGCCGGAGCTACAAAGTTATCCGAGCAATGTACATATTATTAAAGCAGTGGAAAGTTAAATAAAGTGACTGACCATTTTCCCATAATCGGCACAAGAGCGGAAAACATCGACGATGCTGGAGATACAGATGTGCATGGAGGGAATGCCCTGTACAGTCATTTCGATGAGTTCGCGAGGATACGTCTGCAAATGGAAACTAGCAATTAAGTAATAATAAGATGAACAGATTATAGAACTCAGAGATGCCATAGGTGTTCACTAATAATTCGATAAGAACACTTCGAATAACTAATATGACGAAATGGCACGACACTGCATTAATAATGTGTTCATGCGTACTGTTAGAAGGATAAACGTAAAAGACATCTATACAAAGTATAAAGTAGATGTATAAAGAAGACATACATAAAGTATCTAAGCCAATTTAAACGATATATAAATATAAATTAATGAAATTAAAAACTGCAATGTAGCATTAATACACAGTTTGAACAGCAACTTCTTGAATATTACACATTGAAGTTTGCGTTATCCCATTCTAAAATAGTATTTACAATACAATTTACCCATTTCTTGATAAAAAATTACAAAGCTATGTAAATATGTAATTCAGCTAAAAGGAGCTATGTCTGCTAGATTAGTTCAGAATTTATTTTACTACTAATTTTAGTGTCTTAAATAAAAGTAAATTTAGCAGGGAAACATGAGAATATTCATCCTTTATTTCAATATGACTAATTATTCTGTAAGCATATATCAGATTATTCACTTCAATATGCCAAATTCTTAATTAGGAGTGTGTTTTACGAGTATGAAAATAATAATAAAGACCCCAATTAACAAAAAATCTCTATTTCATAGTATACAAAACTTTGTTCAATTCATATTATAATATTTTTAATTAGATTATTGTATAATTTCCAAAAATATATTTAAATTAACAAACATTTGAAAAGCATTAACATTACTACTCAATAATTATGTATGATCATTAAACATAATATATTAGTATAAATATATAGAATAATAAAAGTTCAGGCGAGATTACAAGTCAGAGTCGGTCGATCATATTCCATTCTACATAAATTTAATAAAATAAGCGCTAAATACATTCCTGTTTCTGACATACTTGTTCACACCACCAGATAGAATAAAATACTCATATATAAAAGGCGGAATTTATTAAACCTTAAATAAACCATTATTGAACCTTTATTAAACAATTATTAAATCTTTATTTTAAATGGTTGCCTTTTTTAAAAAGCATCAATATAAATTCAGTTTAACTTATCAAAACCAAGAAAAGTAATTATTTTTAACTAAGTGTGTAGTTCATAATGTACAGGGGTGTATACAGGAAAAATTTGTTCGATAACTTAATTGAAGTATTAATTTTCAGAATAATCTACAATATATTTCTAAGCTAACGTAGCATATGTATATTAACTTAAAACAAAAGGTTAATAGTATAAACCTTATTTAGATAATATATTCAGCAAACCCTATTGAAACTAAAGGAAGCTATAATTAGAATAATAGGGTAGTAATTTGTCATTGTGAATTATTGCAAGGCATATTTTGAATGGAAAAGGTCTCACTATGTTTATCTAACTAATGTAGGAATAATATTATTTTATTTTATAACCATATTATCCTGTCGTCAAACAATGAATTACATGAAAGGCATTACCTATTAACATAAATTATATATTTTCAATAATAAAATTAAATCTGATTGACGCTGAATGCCACTGCTTGACATTTAATTAAAAATAACTATTTTTTAAATCTGTAAAAAAAATTAATATAATCCTTACTTTATTGCATATTAAAACAGGGACCACTATATACTACAATATTAGATCATATATATAGTAGTCCCTGATTGAAATAAGCGTACATCAAATTATGAATTTTAATAAAAAGTTTTGATTATAGGATATTTGACAATGAAATACTATAAACAAATTGCAGCATTATAATTACTAAGTACTATTATCGTAGCAATGATGATATGTTTTACAAAAATAATGCTAATCCTCTGGGCTAAATAGTAATTTCGATACAAAAACATAGCACTAAGGAACACACATTGTACTGCCAAAAGGATACAAATTATTAGTCAACATACTATATATATTAACACTGATATCATTCATAAGGTGTTTTAACTAATTTCATTTTATGAGTTCCTTATGATTGAAAAATTAACATTTTAATAATCTATATCACTATACTGGAACAAAAATTCTGAACGCAACCAAATGTAAAATTTGTTTTACTACATGGTAAATATATGCTATATTTAATATTATATGAATTATTTATCAGCTGGTAGTAACATCCGTGATTATACTTGGTCTAACCGTTATGAACTGTATAAGAAAAATACAACACAGAACACAAGATATAGAATTGTATTGTTTTAGTATTAAAATGAAAACTTACTTATTTGAAACGCTTTTCGCGAATGCTGATCTTGGTAAAAAACTACTTTGTTTATGGTTAATCTTTATTCAATTGTGGCATTGTGTGATTCGATGCAAAGGCATACTGATTTTTCCAAATATTTGATATTTGGATAAAAACCTTATACAATTTGCATCAATAACTGTCAACACGTTCATGGTTCTATTTTTCCTTATTGTGTATGATAGGGTGGTTTTTATTTTAAAATCTTTAAATAATCTTTGAATATATAATTTATCCATCTCTAAATATAATATTGAATACCCACATGATTCTAGTCGCTGTTTTAGCAGAATCTGCCTAATGCACAGGAGTTTTACCCGTCCAAGTGTTGTAAAATCCCTTTTGCAAGTATAGCAAGAAAATATGTTTTGCAATAATTGGAATGAATTAAATTCTACGTGCCATAGACTTTCATCTTAATGTGTGCGTATATCACGATAGCAAATCCTTAAATGTCATAATTTTGATTTGTTATGATCGAAAAAGGATTTTGACTGACTCCGGGGAGCTTGTGTAATTTTGGAAAACTTGTCGATGATATACTCAAATCCCCCTAAATTTTACTTTGCCAATGATTTAATGAACTGCTTCCCTAATCCAAACATTATATAAAGAGGAGGCAAGAGAGCATTCTGTGGATCTACAAGTGGGATAATCTGTTATACACTGGAGAGTCCTGGTTGATATGATATGCTTGACGGCCAAGCCGGTTCCACGTAATGCTGGGAAATTGCTCGACTGTCACAGAGACTTTGGAAATAACAATATTTTGTAAATTTGACTGTAGTCTTAACACGCAGATTATTTTTAAATCTCAACGTATATTCCATGAGTATTGGTAGTCAATTGCAGGAAGATTTGTAGGCAAGCTTTTGAAAACTTCAATGTTAGTGCAAAGTGGACAATAAACTGAGAAATAAGGTTTCAACATATAATTTCTAAATTAAAACAATCTTTAGTAGACACAGTCTTATTCCTTAGTCTTGATGAAAATAAAAGTACAGTAGGTATATTAAATAATACAGTATTTTGTTATACAACAATACTCATTGCAATATATTTTTAAAAGCTTTTGATTATAAGTTTAATTCAATTTATAAAATGATGAATGCATTTATTTATATTTCACATTTAATAGAACAATTATGAAATATGTGTTGTGCACATTAACATAATTAGCATGACGATTTTTAATGTTTTTTCAGTTATGGTTTATTCATATTACTTATAAATAAGGATAAGGATAATGCCGTTGCCTAACTAAATAACAATCAATCAAGAGCAAAAATCAAGGGAGAAACAATTAGATAAAACGTGTCATCAACATAAATAGCACTTGTCAAAGAAAAAATATTACTTGTATATCGAATTTATAAATAAAGGCATTATATACGACTAATAAATTAAGCGAATGATAATAATAAAAAATAATAATGTCAATACCTAGAAAATAATAAAATCAAAATTATTGTTTTTGTATTTATTTTTGTATGGAGATCGTCTAACCGAGTTATTCTTATCCACCTTAAATCATAATAATAGGTTAAAGTATCTAGCAATGTTCAATAAATTCATGTTATGTTATATAGTAGAAACGTGTAATTATTAAAGAGATTCTTTTAAAAATCATTTATAAATGCATTCAATTTGTTTGTATGTCACGGAATAAATTGTACAATGCCATAATTTAAGGGTGAAATTTAACTTTGTGTTAGTGAATTATGCTACTTTGTATTGTAATTTTGAATGTTTTAAAATTTAAAACTACTTAGGCGGCAAATAGTAGCAATAAACAAGACAGTGCTTTGTAATTTATGCAAATTAATAACAAATTAATTATGTTTAATAAAATTATATTTATTTAAACTATATATTGATATATACGTATATTTATTATTGTTCAATAAAATATGCACAAATCGAATAGACACTCATAAAAAATAAAATTGATAGAAAACCTACAACTAATAGTTACTTCTATAAAATGTAGTAAATTGTACACTTTTAAGATATTCTTCCAACGGTAAAAGTTCAATTAAAATGTTGCAGTATTTGGTCTACAAAGAATATGGCAAGTTGAGTGCTCTCGCAATTAATCAGTGGAATTTTGATGATTTTTAAAAACAAAATGCAATGCCATATTAAAAATATATATAGCAATTTACTAGACATCGAATTATGTCAAAAATGTTCTGCTTTCAAATTTCATGACCAAATGCGCTTCTGAGGTCAAAATTTCGAGTAAAAGAATAAGTTTTAAAAATACTTTGGCGAAAAATAGTAGCAATCAACAAGACATAGTGCTTTGTAATTTATTCGAATTAATAGCAAATTAATTATATTTAAAAAATAGTATAACATTATATATTGCATACTGACATAACACAAAATTCAAGATCCTTTAATATTGCCCTCAAAAGTCTTTTTAACACTAAACTAAAAATGCAAAGCTTTTTAAGGCAAGTAAGAACTAGAGATTAAAAAATAATTCTATACCTGCCAGTGGACCACATGACAACGACCTGGGTCAGAGATGAAGAGGTGATGAATGAAGGTGCAGATGATGCTGCGAATTTCTCGTAACTCAGAGATCTCGTAGCGAAGATTCTGGAACGGATCAAGGGAATATTGTAGCAGTAAAAAAATGCATACATACATAATAATTAATATGTATTTTTCTCTGTTAAAATAAGTAAGTATAGTAAGTATCTGTTTATTATATATATTAATTAGCAATTTTAAAAAAAATATCATGCTACATAATTTATCAAAAAGGATAAAATAGTTGAATTGCTTGATGTTACAACTCTTCATCACTGCGTAGACATAATAAAACTGCTGTTATCTCACTTTTATAAAGGATTTTCAGCAAACTGTTTAAAGATATTTGAAAATGATTTATCCATATATATTATACACTATACATAATAATATAGATTTAGATAACAATTAAATAAATAAGGATTATTAAATTCCACAATATATTGTACATCTACAGGAAAAACTGTGGTGAAAATAGTTGTCTTAATATATTCAGTAAAAAACGTGTGATTAAAAAATTGCCTTACAAAATAATACGAATGAAATTAAAGTGAAGCTATTGAAGTGAACATAATATAATTGATAACGTATAATAGTAGGAACGTATATTTATTTTAATTTACAGTAGAGTTTTCAAATTATATTCTATCTAAAAAACAAAGAACAAAGGCATCCTTATTAAAAAGAATTTTAATTTTTATACATATTATATTATGTAATTTAGAATGACACGAGAAAATGTTAATCTAAACATGGACTGAAATATACTGTAATAACATAACTCAACTGAAAAGGAAAATTGCACATTCAAATTGTAATTGCACATGCCGAAATTAAACTTTACTTAGTTATAGATAGCTTAGCCGACGGGTAGTATAGTTACATATATAGATTTTAGCTACAATTTAATAGAAGCGATCATGCTGGAAGATTCGGCTTCTATCAATTATAATTGTATGTATATGTCCCTCATCGCATCACCACTCATATTGATGAGAATCCCATACATCTTACAGGCATTACGATAATAACGCCAGTTAATAGCTTGTCCCGCAGAATATCTAAACCAAGTTTTCTACAAAGTGTAATTACAATAATAATATCTATTTGTTATCAAGAAATATTTCTTCTATATGAATTCTTTTGTACATAAAATATTCTATTTATAAATTAATACACAATATTATGTGTTTGCATAAAATACAACAAGCATAAAACTAGTACTCATTGACGAAAAGAAATATTTCTGAAATAAATTATTCATTTTTTGTTCGAAGTATAAATAAATAGTATTTTAGATACAACGGTTTTAAAAACTCTTAATGCATCAATCCGGTTAAGTCAAACAAATGAGAAATATAAATTGTAGAACATTGTTTTTACTATAAAATTCACATAATTCAGAATGGAAATAAAGTTCAAGTTATTGTATCTACAAATACACATTACTTAAACATAATAAAACACTTTACAGCGTATAACAAAGATTAGTAGAAATTTGAAGCTATATAAAACGTTTAATTCGTTAACCGCAGTAAATATAAATCTACCAAAAATGTTTCACAAAACAAAATTAGCGAAACAATGAAGCCAGAACAAGTTTACACCGGAAGATGTGCAACTTTGAAAAATATGAATTATAATACATAATACACTATTTTAATTTGCAAAAAACTACAGAAAAATAAAACAAAAAACGAGTTTTCTTTCAGAATATGAAACTATTTCACTGATGTCATCAAACGGATATTGAGATATGACAATGATAAAATAAGCAAGTTGGCATTCCTATGAATTCGATTCCACTTCTGTGGGGTTTCCTGTCTGTGAAGATAAAACAAACCTACACGATACAGCCCCTCCCTACTGTCAAGCAACGAAATTCGGAATATATAGGGGAAAAAAAAGAAGAGCAATGAATTCACAGTTTATATTAATAAACAGTAAAACATAGTTTTGTATAACCTATAAAATTCAATACTGTGTAAGTAAACCCACCTTTTCATGTTCAGTGGGAAGACAGCGCTCTAAAAGTATTTGAATAACAGCGGCGTCTTGGGTCATAAGCATGGACTTCTTGAGCACATCACGTTCTTCGTTGGAGGCAAGAGGCCGCTCACTAGCAGTGACGATAGCCTGCTCGGACATCTTGTGGTCCCACCAGGACCTACAGGCGATTAGTGAAGACTCCATCACACGAAGAACCATTTCCAGTACAGGAGGGCATCTACAGAGAATAAACGCACAAGCAAAACTCTCATAGTGCCGATAGAATTACCGTTGCATAGTACTGACATAATCTCGATGTAAATTTTCCGCACAAACACATGCTAAAGAAAAACTGTGCTATGTCTATCTGACATAGTGCTTTTAAAGCATATAATATAATATATAATCAAACATGAAAATATGGTACACTTTTAAAATCATTAATTGTCATAATTACAAAAATTAATTAGTGTTATACCATTTGAAGTAACGTTGTGTTATGCGCACATATTATACTCATACTCATATACATATTATATGATTAATAACATATTATCAGTAAAAATGATTATTTTACGAATAATTAATACATAATAAATATAAATGTAATAAATTCTAAGAGCTTAAAGAACGTAAATTCATATGAAAGTAAATAGTACATTTTTTGTGAATATAACTGTATAAAAACAAATAACCCTCCATAATACGCAGCAACATGAAATTCCACTGTAAATGCGTTTTATTCTTCCTAGCAATTTGATAAGTATTAACGTATCTGACCTGTACTATGGATAGGATATATTATTCAAATTATTATTTTTTTAAAGTATATAACATATTATTACGATCAACATTCAGCATGTATAAAATAACTATTGATATTAATTAATTAATGATAAAAATATAATTATAATATTTAAAAAATACAAACATTTGATTGAATGCTGATTACAATTAATAAAGAATTTGATTTCAATATTATTATAAAATTATACACAGGTAGGTTTAAATAGATTAACATTTTGTTATTACAATTATATTTTCAGATACTTCATACAACAAAATAGTTATATTATATTTCATTAAAAATTACATACAAATAAAATAGCAATTTGAATGTGTCAAGCGTCTGAAAATAAAATTGTAATCATAGACTAGTAATTACTAGTATAGTGTTACTTAACGTTTTTTAGTTTAAAATAATACAATGTGAGGATTTGTTCTTGTTGAAATATTTGAAAATCGTTTTTGTCGGCAAAATTAAGACGATTCCTGATGGCTTCGAGGAAAATGAACCTATCACACAAATTTGTATCAAGAGAATATAGTGACTGCTTGATAAATTTTACATTGTTAGAGTTGAGAAAAGTCGTTGTTGCATTCGA
>JAYRBW010048449.1:0-11297 GCA_036023295.1 Invenusta paracnida
TGACTTTTAGTCAACTCCGAAAATTTGATGATACATCAAGCGCTGACTTTTCGCCGATGCCTGATGTATCGTGGCCTTTAATCTATAATCAAAATAGGATCATATTAAAATATAATATGCATATAAATTATGCTTATTCGTTAAAATGTTTGCATCACTTACTTATCACTTCAAATATTGGTTCGATATACATCCACGTATATATGTATACATATTATTAAAGGTAACGATAAATTGTTTGTTTTGCTCTAGATATTTGTAATATAATATTAAATCTTCATACATTTCCCTTACAAGAAATACTGTTACATATACTGTACATTGTACGCATTTTGCTAAACATTGCTTCAAATTTACAACATTAAAACATTACAATAATTTCATCTTCATATAATCATAGATATATTAGGGAAAACTTGTATTGTACTTATAGTAGTCCCTGAGATATATTATATTAAGTAAGTCATTAAACTAAGCCCCCATTGCTATTTAATTTTACCCATCCTTTATTAGATATGCCATTTCACTGGATTATTGAACTACACTAAGAATGATACGAAGGTTAACGTTCTTAATTTATAAACGATATGTTATCCCATATAGCTGAGAAAATAATTAGAAGATAATTAAAATAGTAAAACCATATAATGAAGTAAAGCAGATCAAGAAAAATATAGTAAGAAGTGACCTTTACCTCGAAGGAACACGCCGCCCCAATAAAGTCAAAAGTATCCCCAGAGAGTTCTGAGAGAGGTTTCAGTTCTGACGAAGTTTTCTGTAAATCGGGTATTTGATCACTCTAAAAACACAAAATATTTAAATGTTATAAAAATAATTGATTAGTATGTTCTTAGCTGATATGAATAATTACTTTTGTGAACTTTTAATATTTACAAACTAGAAAACATAAATAGGGAAAATAATTTCAAATTTAAGGAAATTACTCACCACCTCCTCAGAGGATTCGCTGGTCTCCGAGATATGTCTCGGTCGTTGACTATTGGCAATAATCCGGCTAATGATATCGTTGGGTTGTTCAGCATTTGTGAGCAGTGGACGGTGTTGCTTTTCCTGACTAGTACCCCCAGTTGTGATCAGTTGGGGCTGTTGGTGCTCCAATTCGGAGGTAGCTGTTGTTGAAAGTTGAGCGGGCGCCTCACCACCTCCATCATCCTCAGAGTGGGAAAAGGAAACGAGGTCCTGTAAATCGTTCCGATACGTGGTGAAAAAGTTATCGACCACAGTTAGGGCTTGGCCAAGGTTTTCTCTGTAAGAGACAAGGAAAAGTTTAAATTATAAATCTAGAATGACAAACACAAACATATCAAATATTTATCAAAATTTAATTAATATAATTTCATTTAAAGCTAAAAAATTAAATTAAATTTTAAAATATAAAGAATACTTTCTTATGCTACTTTTATGCTTCTCAGTCCTGGGTAAGACCTTAAACTACAACCGTAACTAGACAGAGTGGTAGTACCTTACCCCAACAAGGACTCTCTGGTTAAGGATATGTCCCTACTGGTAGTTCTGGTCCTCATTCCTAGCTGTTTAGGCCAGATTTCTGTCGGGCCACAAGCTTAGCCTGCTTACAGGAGAAAACAAAATCGTCGGGCGGCAGCCGTGATGGATGGTGCGGCCGGCGCATGAATCTACACATTGTTTGCAAATCAACGGCGAGCGTCACCCTGTCCTTGTTAGTTGGACAATGCCCAAGTTAACTGGGCCTGCAATGTTGAAGAACCAGTGGCCCCACCACATTACAATTGCTACATGAAAATTTAAAATGTCTCAAATCAACACAATCTCCACTATGGCGTCCGAAGGTAGGCCCCCATGGGCTGGAAAACGGCCACAACTATGCCACCAGAGATGAATTTCGGGATTCCGCTGTAGAGAATGATGCGAGTAGGTCAAAGCCCTCACATGAACGAATCTTGCTATCTGGCGAGAAACCAGATAAGGGAAACTTGCTATCTATGGTCACAGTACGAAAAAGGTCTGTCAGAATTTGCTCAAAACTGTACTCAAATTTGAATGTTCGAACGTTCGAATAACGAACAAATAGAAACTCCCGATTCTAAACAGAGATTTCGACCGCATTGGTTTGTCAATCACGGGAATTGCTGAACTCCGCTACGTAGGAAAAGGACACTTCACAACTGATTATAGGCAAAGTTAAAAATCCCAAAAGTATGGTAAACATCATCACAGAAAGCAACTTTAGAAATTTTGTCAGTAGAAAATAATTTGTCATTAACATTATCTGCATTAAAGGTCAGTCGAAATCATAGAATAGAAGTGAACAATAGCAGGGAAATAGCAACCTGAAATTATGTGCAACTTCGTCGACGGAGTAAGACCAGACATCCAAACATAATTCTACATAAAATCACGTGACTCCTTAAGGAAACTCTATAACAATAAGCTAGTTTAAATTTAATAGTAGCTACAGGTTTTCTGTTTACATATTTAACAAATGTAAATTTTCTGTTTTCGAATGATATAAAATTTCATTAAAATTATTACTCCTTATAGCTACGATATCTTTAGCGGAATCATGATACATTTGTCCAACGTTTGCATACAGAATGCGTTAGTCTATAAATAGCTCTTGGATTTTCTCATTCTTAACTTATTAGTCGCTTACACACGAAATATCAATGACTAATAATTATTAATTTAGGCTTGTCCCTTCTAATCTCTTTCATTTCTGTGGTCGAAATAGCAAATTACCTATCGAAACTTGGAAAATTACGGTACTTTAATATTTTAAAGACCTTACATAATAATAAATGTAATGTTAATATTATAACAGACAGTATACATAAAATCATACATAAAATAATCTTTTAATACAAATGTTGCCCGAAAAATCATAGATGGGAAAAATATTATGTATATCTGTGTATATATGAGAAAATTGAAGATTAAATTGTAGAATTGTATTTAATACAATTCTACAATTTAATCTTATACCTAAACGGTATGTTGCAATATATGAATAATATTTATTAAATAAAAACCTTTTATAATTATAAAATGCATTCAGCTATGATTTACATGTTTTAATATACAACATTTAGATTATACCTTTAATAAAACAACAGGAACTAATAAGTTAGATTTTCAAAATTAAGACAAACTTCTCTTGGGAAATTTTACTTCTTATTACGTAACAATACCTTTAACAATATTTATTACAAACTTATAACCAATTTGAAAATCCTATACAGTAACAATAACAATATACAATGAATAATATGTTAAAATTTTCAGTTAATTACAAACAAATAGGTACACCAAATGTAAGAAACTTGTTAATGTTTCTGATGGTTAAATATATATGTAGATAAATAATGACAAGACAATTAAAAGCATACATATATATATATACAAAACACTATTGAATTCATGTAGGTTTTGTCATTTTAATTTCTGGAAACCTTAGAACATACCAGCATTCTGTATTACGACAAATTTAAAAGGGTGAAATACACTACAATGTTTAGACTTATTTCGATAATATGACGGTCCTGAATCATTCTGAATCATTGCATTTCTACAATGGTATACAGTAATGATATAGCAGTGCGTAATAAACTCACACTCAGAAATACATATGTTATTTACATAATACATCAAATTACATAATAGTAGGTACAGCGTCGAATTAAACCTTTCAGCACAGGTGTGTCAATTGTTGGCACGCAGTATAATTCGCTCCTATATACGGGCGTGATAGCATGTGGCATACAGATTTTTTCAATTTAACTAATGTTAAATGACAGTTAATGAATGAAATACAGATAATTACAAGACCAATAACACCCGTCGGCGTAAGAAATTTGTCGATAACCTACCTAAGGAGTAATTTTTATTAGTTCTTACACAATTTTGAGTGTGCCTTATACTAATATTTAGTTAGTTTATAGATACGTATTTATATATAGAAATGGCGTGGTAAAAAAATGACTAATAAAGGCAAATATTTAGATCAATTTTTTCACAAATTTAATGATGTTGTCGTCGTCATCATCTTCTTCTGGTGATGATGGGCTCCAACTATCCGTGGACAAGATGAACGTCAAGATACTCTTCTGGAGTTTTTCGGTGCTCCTGAATTGCTTCACAAATCGATGCAGAGAACCTATATGTAATAGGTTTCTGTCATCTGAAACTATTTTCTTAAATAGTTTCAGTCTCTAACATAACAATTTTCGTCTCTAACATAATTTCTGAAACATTGTTGCGACCCATTGTGGATTGCAAAAATGATCTGGACGTCAAGTACCACCCAACCCCCAGAGCCACACGTTCCAATGGAGAGATATTGATGTCCCAGTGTTAGAACGGTGGTTTTTTGTACTGTACATGGGGATAACCTTCAAACAGGAGATATATCTGTACTCGTCGATGAATTCTTTCCATCGTTTTAAGTTTTTTAGCCCGTATAATGATCCTACACGCGAAAACACCCGTGCCTATACTTCTATCTTTAACACTCTTAATAGACAGAATAATTGTCAGCAACTCACAACTCAAAAAAACATCGATGCAATTAGAATTTAACTAGTAATATTTAGGTAAAATCACTGTTTTAATATTTTTTAATTTGTTGAGTTATTAGTATAGGAAGGAAATCTATAACAAGTAAATCATACACTAATAAAGGGTTATGTATGTATAATAGATTTGAAACACTAATATAAATAACATAAATAGGAAATAGTTAAATTGTACAAAAGAATACTGTAAAGTTAGGCATAATTCATTAAATTTAATTTTCCATTTATCACTGTGCATTTATTTGAATGAACTTAATTATACATTTTTATGTATTTTAAATTTAATGATCAACAATTAAGTGAAGTGAAATTAAAGAAAATTACTTATGTACCTATAGCAATAATAAAATATAAAACAAAATGAGAAATCTTAATTCAATTTGTAAATTAGATATCTAGATAATGTGTAATTTCACGAAAAACTTGTTTAATTATTGTACTATAGAGATATAATATAAGTCAAAACACCATGTCTCCCTCAAGAACTAATTAGAATATTTGAGTATACATATAACGTAAATAAAATAAAATAAGCTTAAGTTTAATCATTAAAATTTTACAGAACCTAGATACTTAAACTGCAAAAATTTTTTGTACCATATAGAACTCGTATGTGATATGCACAGTATCGAACCAAGGACCTACAGATTATACTATCGAAAAATATCCTCTTTGCTAATAGATCTAACAAGAACTAAGAATGTGGCAGCGTTTTTTGCATTGTAATTCGGAAGAAAATATAAACAATATTATAAATAATTATATACAGATTATCATATAAAAGAGTGAAATGGTAAAAAAGCCTATATATTTATCTTAATATACTCATGAGCTTAATAGTAATCCAAAATTGCAAGATTGTATTTAAAAGCACATCAATAAGCCTTGTATTAAAATATAATATTATATGCCATTTTATTTAATATATTTTTGTAATAAGAAATAACAGAAAATTCTAAATTTTAATCAACATCTCTGATGAACAATATGTTAATAGTGTTGATCATAGAATAATTATACAAAGAGTGTTCACTCTTTTAAATTCTGCACGCAGTTCAATACTACTATTTAACTACGTAAGAACTTATATTGTATTTGTTTTAAAAACTGAGAGCAATTAAATCGTGTATCTTGTAAAATAGTTTGAGATATAGAGGCAATAAATTATTTATTATAGACAACTTACAGATGTTAAAATTGTATGAATATGTATATTTGTTCTTAAAATTAATTTAATCAAAATATTAAATACTATTTTTTACCTTCTCATTAATATAAAATTTATTAAAATAAAACGATTTTTATATATGACGATTTACAGCGCAATGTATATGAAATCTATAAGAGTGAACATTCTTTGTATAATCATTACTCTATGATATAAAGTTCGTGTAGTAAAAGATATTTTTACTCATGATAATTGAAATATTGCTATTTTATGAATTACTTGAAATTTACAAACTAAAATGTACACAATTAGATCCTTATCAAATTAGGATTAAACAGTTAAAACCGGAACTTTCCTTCTAATCCATAATGATTTTAAGGAATATTTCAGATAGATTTCACTAAATATGATAAATTATGTAATTTATTTGCAACAAAAATCAATGAATGCATCCTAATTAACATTTTATATTATACTAGAAATTAATCAATAAATACATAGAATGGTTATCTATACAATTATTTCCATTGTAAGTATTGTGTATTTGCAGTTGTGGTCAACCTATATAATTTTGAAAGTAGTCTACTAATTAACTTTAGTTGAAAAATTATAAAATGTTGTATTATAAAAAAATTATACCAAAATATACAATTAAATTAATTAAAATTGTCTTTTTTGGTATCACCGCAATCAAAAGTCGTAATTAATCTTGAATTTTAACCACAGTCTTAATTCGTAAATTATTACCATATATATAGACACATTGACATAGGTAGGTAGGTATACTGATTAATTTCAATGACTGCATTTTGAAGATTGAATGTATATAATCTATATAATCTATACAATAAATTAAACAATAATCTTGGTTGCCAATTTATGTCTATAATGTAAAATGGTTACTAAAGTAACAATCTATATGGTTATGTAGGTACCTTTCATTACCTGATGTACATATATATCACAGAGTAATTTAACATAGAATTTCGACTCTTGTCGATTCTGAATGCAGTTAAACACAATACTATTCAACTACCCGAAAGCTTTTGCAAAGTATTGATGTGAAAACAGACAGCAAAAGAATGATTAGATATACAGGCAATAAATTATATATGACAGACAACTTACGTATATTAAAATTGCATAAATAAATAAATATGATACACTGTTATGATAGAGACCGATAATGAGCGAATCATGGATTAGTTCTTCTTCATATTGTTCGTCTGATACCGCTTAGTCTTTACATTGTTCAAGCAGTTCTTGTGTAAATTGATTAAATGTTTCACCAGATTGCTGTTTTCATGTCGCAATTTATAGGTATGGCCATATGAGTAGGTAGGGTAAGGATAGAGTATTGACTCCTTATTTTTGAATGTATACATTTTTGTAAAGCAGCCTATCGGTTTTAGAATATTTTATAGATTATAATAATGCTCATTTTTGGATAATATTTTGTCTCCCAGAAAAAACATGGTTGCATACTACTATACTTACACCACCCTTTTATAAGTAGTATATCGATTTAATCGGAAAAAATATTTTTTGAATAAATAGTATTTAATATAAACTCTTATAGAGGACTTCGAAATAGCTAACGTAATACTAACGTAATACTAACGAATTTCACGAATTTTATATTTTAATAATTAAAAATAAGTGCGTTTAAATAATTGCAAAGTACTCCAATAATCGATAAAAACACACAGGAATGTTTACATTTTTTTTAAATATAAATAATCACCTCTAAAAGTATATCCCGGTACAACTAAACACAACAAATATTTGTGTAAAATAGAACAGCTGATAAATACATTTACATAATAGCTAAACTCTTTTATATATACATCGGTAGGCTGTCTCTGAACATTAGTACATGTGCTAAAGAATTGTACATAATAAGTAAATTAATCTAAATATAACATTTAAACAATCTGGAAATAATAATCGTAAAAGGGGAAATAGCCTTGAATTCATGAAAGCACTGTATATTATTTGTTGGTAACTTAATCAAAAGTATGTATATTAAAAATATATATTTAATCCAGAAACATTTTTTTTACAAATTCACAATAAATAGGAATTTTTAATACAGATATTTGAAATGACCATAGCCATGCCCATTGCCCTCAGAATAATATTTAAGCAAGGTGGGTACTATAATATTTTAGTTTTACATAACTTAAGAGACACATTTTGTTTACTTATTTTGGTCATATGATAACTATAAGGATTTCTACTGAAAATACACTGCATAATTTCGATTCTGAATTAAAAGTATATTTATCACTATTATATCTATATATATGCATTATAATAACATATTATAGTTCATCTCATCTTTCTTTATTTTTCGGAAAACAACGAAACTTCAACCTTAAGGAACTATCATGGCGGTTGTTGCAACCAAATGCTGAATATAATCGCCCTCACTTCATTATTTATTATCAATTTTCATTATTTTGGTGTAAGAAAAAGATGGCGTTGTTTAGATTCTGATTTAAAAAACAAACATTTTTTTCGACGAATCACAGCTCTTTCTATCTCTGCTCTCTGAGTATGGCCGTCGAGCGGTTGAGCTAAACATAAAAATGTAGAGCTCGACGTGTAAAGGTAGAATTAAACATGTAAAGGTAGAGATCGACGTGTAAAGGTAGAGCTCGA
Source organism: Invenusta paracnida (assembly GCA_036023295.1). NCBI lineage: Eukaryota > Metazoa > Platyhelminthes > Proseriata > Coelogynoporidae > Invenusta > Invenusta paracnida. The sequence continues at coordinate 8,404 of JAYRBW010048449.1, forward strand.
CGTGTAAAGGTAGAGATCGACGTGTAAATGTAGAGCTCGACGTGTAAAGGTAGAGATCGACGTGTAAAGGTAGAGATCGACGTGTAAAGGTAGAGATCGACATGTAAAGGTAGAGATCGACGTGTAAAGGTAGAGATCGACGTGTAAAGATAGAGCTCAATGTTTAAAGGTAGAGATCGACGTGTAAAGGTAGAGCTCAATGTTTAAAGGTAGAGCTTGACGTGTAAAGGTAGAGCTCAATGTTTAAAGGTAGAGCTCGACATGTAAAGCTTGAAGTATTAAGGTACTAGTGTACAGGTAGAGCTTGATGTTAACTTACCCCTTTCGGTGGCCGAAACTGTTAGAAAAGCGAAAGATAGAGCTTGAAGAGTTCTACCTTTACATGTCGAGTTCTACATTTACACGTCTAGCTCAATCTTTCGCTTATACTTAAATCTTTCGGCCTCCATAGATAGAAGATATCTGGCAAATATTTGATTTGGAGCTTTTACATATAACTCTCATTAGACTTTGATAGCATCTGAATAGTTTTAGCAATCTTCAATATGCTCTAATATAATTAATGTAGAGGATATATATTTAGTGAGTACCTGTAATTTGTTTGTTGCCTCTTTTCTGCAGTTTAACGATAAAATTAATGATAGTATGTACTTATACGCGTCCATTCATTCCTTGTCAGTCGTCGGAGAGTTAGTTTCAATAGCTAATCGAGAAGGTTTTAGTATACGCTCCATGATAGGAGTGCAAAACTATAAAATAAATTGTTGTGAAAATAACGTTACCAAGAGTATGGCTTTATTCTACATTGAACATGACATATATATTTCAGACAATATAGTCGTGAGCAGTAAATAACATGTAAAGTAAGTTGAAATATAATATTTCAAATTTGCTTAATGGGCCGTTGATTTAGATCACGATATATATCTATAGAGTAGATCTAGAGCACATTATAGAGTATATAGAGTATATATACAATAGCATATAGAGTAATTTTATTAGTAATTATAGTAATGTATAATTACTCTATGTGTATATGTATATATTATAATATTTTGAATAAACACAAGGGTATTGATTAAGATAGATTGTAAAAGACATAAATATTATAACACGTACCAAATATGACATACATAGTTTATTAGCCTATTTATAATATATGTTAAAACTATAATAAGTTGATTTTTATTGATTCATGAGTTCTAGTTAAATGTCTTGTTTTATTATTGATTCATGAGTTCTAGTTAAATGTCTTGTTTTATTATTGAAATTCTAAAGTGTCTATTATATCGTAGAACTTTTGAACAATTTTTGAAAAAAAAATTCTTTAATTTAGTGTAGATTTTTGACATACTTATTTTGTGGTTCAAATATGTGTCTTACATACATGTGGTTCATAACTTGTTTTATTTAATATGTTTGATTTACGAAAAACATATACATTTATTTGGATATAATTAACCTAAAACATATTTTGGTGTTTATTAAAGAGGATTATAGGTACATAGCTGAATAGGATAATAGTATTTTACTTAACACGTTGTCAAAGTGCATCAAGAAACTTAACATGAGAGCATCAGATATTAAATCAAATTCTGTAGAAAGTTTGTGCACTGAACAGTTCTCAGGTAACATATAAAAGGTACCTGTGAATTAAGAAGCACACCAGAAAACATGAAGGTAACAATTGCTTTGGCTTTAATCGCTGTTTGCGTTCAATTATGCCTTGCCCGACCGGGAGGCTATAGCGGCGGTTCCGGAGGTAATGGCGGTGGTAGCTACAGTGGAAGTGGTGGCTATGGCGGTGGTAGCTACGGTGGTAGCGGCGGCTATGGCGGTGGTAGCTACGGTGGTAGCGGCGGCTATGGCGGTGGTAGCTACGGTGGAAACGGCGGCTATGGTGGAAACGGTGGCTATGGTGGTGGTAGCTACGGTGGAAACGGCGGCTATGGCGGTGGTAGCTACGGTGGAAACAGTGGCTACGGCGGTGGTAGCTACGGTGGAAACGGCGGCTACGGTGGAAACGGCGGCTACGGCGGTGGTAGCTACGGTGGAAACGGCGGCTATGGCGGTGGCAGCCACGGTGGAAGCAGCGGTGGTGGCTATGGCAGAAGTACCGGCGGCGGCTATGGAGGTTCCAGTTATGGAGGTAATGGCGGTCACGCTGGCTACGGTGGCAAAGGATATTAATCTATGTGCATATATTAATTTTGTATATTTTCCTCAGACTTTGTAATTTATTTTATAATAAATATTTATAAGCAAAAACACCTTTTATAAACACCCTTATAAATCATTGATAATTTCCGGGTTTTAACAACGTTTGAAATTTAAAATATTATTTTATATTGTAAAATCTATTTCTGCAGTAGATTAAAAATAGATTTGTAATATTCTGATAAAAAAACTGTGTTAATAACGAAATTTAAAATATTTCGTACTATACTTTATCAAAGAACTTTTAATCTCCTAATTACATTGACATTTATTACAATTTAAGAAAATAGAATAAATAAATAATTGAATAATTAATAATTAAATCTTCTAAAAAATAACCACCTATTATTATTAAATTATCATTTTCTACAATACGACTATTATATAATAATACAAAGTTCGGGTAGTAAAAGATATTATTATTTATGATAATTCCAATATTGCTATTTATGAATTACTATTATGAATAAATTTACAAACACAAAATGTACACAATTAGATCCTTATCAAATTAGGATTAAACAGTTAAAACCTAATCTTTCCTTCTAATCCATATTGATTTTAAGGAATATTTCAGATAAATCTTCCTAAATACGATAAATCATAGAGTAATAATACATAGAGCTTCAACTCTTATTGATTCTGTATGCAGTTTTACACTACTATTCGCCTACCCA
>JAYRBW010048460.1:0-11297 GCA_036023295.1 Invenusta paracnida
GTTCCAATCTTCACCTGTGCTCTTCTATCTTCAAGGAAGGCCTTGTACCATTTGATTATGCTTTTAGGTATATTAAAATCCAGGATTTTCTGCCAGTTTGCTTTTCCACACCCTATCAAAAGCTTTTGAGCAATCAAGTGCTGCTGCTATTGTTTTTCCTCCTGGTTTTTCTTCGAAGTTGTCTTGTATACTTTGAGTAAGCTTTATTATGTGATCTTCTGTAGATTTGAGTGTTTGAAAGTGTTGTTGTTGTTACTCCCTCGCACCCTGTTGGGTGAGGAGCCGCGAGGCTCGCTCGAGGAAGGGCAGGGCTCTGGCTGCATCTCTGAGGACCGTGAATGTTACTCCAAGGAGTTTGATGTGTTTCGAAGGTCTGACTGTGTGCCCATCGACCTTCAGGGACTTATCTCCTTCCGTGTCCTTGGTTCCACTGTGAGAGAATCATCACCTGAGTCTTCTCGCCCGCTACAACCATTTTCCATTTCCAAGCCCAATTGGCTACTATAACTGCCATATGTTCTGTGCCTTCCTAATTGCTTTCTCTATATTGTGGTCCATCGCCAGTGTGGCTGTGTCATCTGGGTACATAAACACATCGTTGTTGGTCTTTTTCAATTCTGTAATCAGGTCGACGGTCCATAGGAGGAAAAGGGTTGGAGAAAGGATATTGCCTTGTGGGAGCCCGTCTTTAAAGATTTTTCAATTAGATGTTGTTCCTTGGCACGCAACTCTCCCCCATCTGTCATTTAGGAATTGCATGGTCCAGTCTACAATGCATATTCGCTAATGGTAGGTTCGGTTCGCGAACAATATGAAACAAATACACATTTATTTATATTTACATAATTATTTAAACGTTTCTTTATATTACTACAAATTAAAATAAGTGACGAAATATCAAATTTCTAAAAAGAAATATTTTTTGGAAGACACACTAATGAATATTTTAAAATTCAATAAATTGATATTAAAAAATTTAATATATCGAAGACTTATAGGTTTATATATCAAAATAGTTTCTATTTACTAATAAAAGGGTTGAACTCCACTAAAATATCCTCTTAATTTACATATAACAACAGGGCAATATGACTTAATATTTAAAAATATATGCTAATTTTTAAGATAAAATCCTTTTAATAAGGTGCAATAATGAATTTCAATTATATGGAAGTACAAAAACACAAAACATGTTTTAAGTTCACAAACTGAAACGATTTTTTTAAGAAAATAGGTTAAAGAGGAAAAGTCTATTTTAATATAATTATAAAAGAGAGTCATATAGATTATAATTTTCTCTTTTGAAATTTCCTTAAAATGTTCCAATTTCTTTCATATTATACTAAAAAGATAACTATTCTCATAATATCAACAGAGTTTGTAAAACAATTGAATACAAATGCCATATGTCTAATGTTTTCTGTGACAATATCACAAAAGAAACACAAAACAAAATATGAAAACATTATGAAGGAGACTCACATGAGCGTAGACCAGAGCATTCTTTTTCTCTGCTGCAGAGGCCCCTTCACCAACGTACACATAAATGGTGTCCCCCCCATCGATGATGTACACGTCCTGTGGTGGGGTGGGAAGTCACAATATTTAATAATTTTAAATCAATATAGTTACCTGGATAAGAAAGATCTAATTAATGAAATATCTAAACCTACGGTAGTAGATTGTTAGCTCATGCGAGCAACTTACGTACAGTAAGGTATATTAGAATACCACAAGAACGGCCATGTTTAAGCAGCTACAATTTAATTTATATTTTGAAAGAATTTAAATTTTATCGTGTAGCGTCGCCAAAAATTGACAAGCTTTCCAATTTTCCTCTTTATAATTATTATAGAACCCGAGAGATATTTAGGTGCAAAAAACGATTTTTTGGTAATTTTTCTTCTTATTCTTAGACACAATCACACCTAAACATTAAGCGATTTTTATTAAATTTTGAACATTTATTGGAAATGTCACAGAGATGAGTAAAATTATATTTTTACCTACTAACCATTGCTAGGGGGCTAGATTTTGTATATTAACAAGTTTCCTATTTAAAAATTAAATTGTGTGACCGGACATACCTTGACAATTATATATAATCTTATGCTACATTGAATAGTCTATTAATAATGTATTCAGCAAAAAAATGTGATATTAATATAAGCCAAAAATGACAAAAAGTGTGTTAGCTCAACCCATAAAAGAAATGAAATATCCGTTAAATGTGTTAGCTCTTTAGTTAATAATATTGGACATGAGCTAACTACGTTTTTGCTTATTAAGAAAATATTAAGTATATTCCTGCCCTTATAATACGTTTACATGTCTTAATTAATAGAAATATGAAAAGTTAAATTGATCAATACACAAAACTAATTGAGAACATAATAGGATATTTATAAATGAATAACTTCATTCAATTTAATGTGTTCTCTATTAATTTGATGTATTCATCAATTTAACTTTTGATATTTCTATTAAATAAGACATAAACGTATTATAAGGGCAGGAATATACTTAAAACATTTCTTAATAATAAAAAACGTAGTTAGCTCAAGTCCAAAATTATTAACTAAAGAGCTAACACATTTCACGGATATTTCATTTCTTTTATGGGTTGAGCTAACACACTTTTTGCCATTATTTGCCTAATATTAATTTAAGTGAAACATTCATAAAGTTATTAAGGAAAAATAAAGTACATCAAATATAATACGAAGCCTCATAGAATTTTTTAAGCACAGGTAAGGAAATCTCGTTTGAGGAGTGTCAGCTAATCTAACAAATGAATGCCACTTGTTTGTACTCTAAATCAAATATATTTCCAAAATTGTGGGCTGCATTGTAAACAGGTAACAAAAATCAATCATTTAGATTCTATTTTTATTTCATAAGAATTAGAAATCAGATAAAATATATGATTCAAATCTGTAAGTAATAAATATCAAGGCAATTATCAAACTGCTCACTAAAATACTGTCTTCTGATTGGATAATTCATGTAATTCTGACAGCGAAATGCCAGTGCTTCAATCGCTCAATTCTATCTTTATGTATACTTATATCTCCATATTGCATAAATAGTATGGCAAAGCGCTAATAATAATAAAACGCTAATAATCTTTACGCCAACACTTCCTCTTACCATGTCAAAGGATGGTCTCCGCTGGTTGAAGGACACTGTGCTCCTTGACATACATACATAACTTCGACAAAACAAAAATTTGCGCACACCGTTCTAATTTATGTGGCCCATCAACCAAAACAACATAGGACCAGTCTGGCGCAATTTTATATTAGAACATTTACATAATTAAGAAGAACTACATTTTGCTAGCACGCGTTAAGGGAATTTTTAGAAACGTTTATGAAATCATTTAGGAGTTTAGGTAATTTTTTTATCCTTAAAAAAATTATTTTGGAATTTAAAGAACTTTAGCAAAGTAGCAAAAATGTATATAGACTTTTAATAAAATTTAAAAAATTGTGCGCATTTAAAGTTTCACCATAACCTTAACATTCATTTCGTATAACGCCATAATAAAAAAATGAAAACAGACATAAAAACGAAATTTTGCGTGTAATTATTGATTGTTTAACTGTACTATTTTAAAAACCGCACCAGGCTGGTACTAATTGCTTCCAGTTGATGGAACTACATGAATTTGAATGACGCACGCAAATTTATACTTTGCTCGGTAAGTCCCGTATTCAGTCGCTTCTTCAGTTTCAAGGAGACCTTGAACGTCTACGGTTACATACATTCAAGGTCTTCATAAGACCATAGAATATTTTCAGATACTATAATAAACGTTAAGGTAATTTTAAGATCCTAAAAATACCTTAAAGACACCTTTTACGTATAAAACCATATACGTTCAAGGTCTCCTTGAAACTCAAGGAGCGACTGTGAATACGGGCCTTAGATTCTTTGACTATGAGATTCCATTTCTTGAGTTTGTTGGTTTGTAGGCTGTTTTTGGCTGTGGCTTCATCTTTAAAGATTAAGTCATAATCATCTGCATATCCCAGTTCGTTAATGGGGATTTGGTAAGGGGTTTTGAAAATGAAGTTTCTGGTGTCTCAGATAAACTCAGATTTCAGTTTAAAATTGACCCAGGTCAACGGAACACCGAAGAGGATGAAACCAATTTAAATGATAGCTTATGATGTTTAGACTATTAAATACCACGTGCCAGACATTTTATATGGGGCAAAACCACTGACAGACACCATCAAATAGCCCCATCCCATATTTCAGATTAAAATTAACCCAGATCAACTGAACACCGGACAGGATGAAATTAGGGTTATATTTTCTAGAGAGGTAGTTTATTTATATTGATTATTTTTCTGGTCTATCCAATCAGAAATTTAATTGGCTGAACTATTTTCAATTTCTATTACACTAAGCCTATAAGGTTAACTTAAAATTTAAAAAATGTTCTATTATCATATCTAGCAGTATTACAGATTATAAATGTCGTGATTTTGTTTGGCTTGAAGCACTATTCATATTGGAATTTATAATAAGTAAGTATTAATAATATATTGACATAATATAATGAATATAATGTATGTACCTATGTATGTTAATATAGGCGATGTGTCTTTCTAGCGAGGAATAAGAGAATTAATTATTAAATGTAATTATGTAGGTATGTAACTGTGTGCTTTGTTTAACTAAATAGAGATGATATCTGAATGAATGATTTCAGTGGTCTCTCAAGGATCGTGAACCACTTTGATGTTTCATTTGGCACCCGTTTAATAACAATTAACAGTACTGATAATTATCAGTCCAGAATTATCAGTTTCCATAATTATCAGTTTCCATAATTATCAGTAGAAATAATCGCGTTTCATATCAATTTATTAGACTGATAATTATTTAAGTAAAACTACTAACTTTTTTCCAAATTCTACTGGCGATATACTAGACATTAAAATACTCTGCTGCCGATATACCCATATCCATTAATAACTAAATCAATAGTATGCATCATAGCGTATTACTCTATGGTATGCATATTACTTAAACTCCGGATAATATGGTGCGTTGCGGGAAAGTAAAAATCGATTCTGATATAGCTGACACTTCTTTTTATTAAAAATAGTCTACATCTTTACAATTAAGCATCTTAATCAAAACTATTAAAATAATATAAATGTATACAATATATAAATTAATAGACTGAACAATAGTTTTCTCTTCAGTCAAATAAAAACAAGACTATATATGTTATAGTTATTATATATAGTATAGGTGGATTATTTATATGTAATCTTGCAAATTTCATGTTTCACGTTGTAAATGAATCGATAGAAAATCGTTTTATTACACCTGGTCAAAAGTTTCACCTCACCCTAATTGTTCACACATTTTCATCTATATGCAGAAATGCAACAGAGAGTGTGAGAGACATTTCTGCGAGAGTTGTCATTTTAGCTTCGAGCCAGTTTCCTGATCTAGATTTGAATCATTTATTGTCCTTCCCTATCACTTAAGTGCCACTATCCTTATCGAATACGGATGGAACCCCTATCAAAACAGACAAATCGGCTTTGATGAAAGTACTGGAAAAGAGACAATTTGATATAACGACTACTGAAAATATGCCAGCAATCGACAGTTCAATAAATGGAGGACTTCTGTTACACAGTGCATTGCCATTCAGTCGTGGGACATATGAAAATATGAAAATATGGCACATGACATCTTGAAAGTTATCAGTCTTCAAGGGCAAGAAATTCATGTGATATTTGATACATACGATGTATGTATCTTCTTTGAAACAATTTGAGCGGCAAGCTCGGGGATCTAATGACACCACATTTATCATCAATGGACCAGAGCAGACTCCAAAGCAAAAGACTTCGGAACTCCTCAAGAGCAGTCAATTCAAAGACCAGTTTGCCGATTTTGTGATGAAGGAGTGGTCAACTGAAAACTACACCACTTTGCTCGGAGATAAATTACTGATTGTTTCCCATGGATCTGTTTGCTAAAAATACGTTGAGGACACGACAATTCGCCGAATAGCAGTAACACGATCTCTATTGTTGCAAGAAAATCACCAGGAAGCTGATACAGGCATTGCTTTTCATTTATCACACACGAGTGGAAATGTATTAGTCAGATCTAGCGATACAGATGTGTTTGTCATTTTATTGACGTTTGCGAGGAACTCATCAGACAACACCCTGACTATAATTTTAGATTGCGGAACTGGCAGCAATCGAAATCTAATTAATGTATCACAACTATCTATCATCTTGAACAGTACCACACCTCATTTGACAAGTGCACTTCCGGGATTACATGCCTTCACAGGATGTGATTTTACCGCCGCATTTTTCAGAAAAGGCAAGGTCAAGTCATTGCAGCTATTGGAAAAGGACACATCGGAAAAATACGTTCAAGCATTTCAACTTTTGTCAACCTCTAACCCTCAAGATGTCAAGACACTGTCAAAATTTGTTTGTGAATTATACGGTCAGAAATCAATTGAAGAAGTCAGTTTAGCTCATACAGCAGCTTTCAAAAGAATGAGTGGAAAAGTCTCATCAGAAGATATATTGAAAAATGCCAAACGACTGGACTGCGCACTTCTGCATCCATGCGAAAAAACACTACAAAAGAAGATTCAAAGGGCCAACTAGTAAGCATTATATGGGGTCGCTCAGCTTTACCTAACCCAGCCAACGAACTAAACCCACATGATTATGGTTGGAAATTTGAAGCAGATCACTTTGTGCCTCACTGACAGTGACTGGTTCAACGGATCTGCAGTACCCAGTTCTCTTCTAAAAGAGGACAATGACGTTATAGAGGGGGTTATTGACAATGAAGATGTCTCAATTGATGCATTTACAGATTACCAAGATGAGGAATGGAGTGATCAAAGTAACGATGAATCAGAAAGTGAAGACAATTACTAAGTATAGCTATTGTATACCTATCAAAAATAATGTACCTTCATAACATGTTATCACTTTTAACTATCGATATTATAGCCCAATATTTCTAAAATTGTTGAACAATTGTGTATACTTACGTAAAATTTCTGAATCATACACTCAATAACACAGTTCAATAGGTATACCAATTTGTAAATAATGTGTATTATATATTTACTCTATACGTACATGCCTTCTATAAGTCTTACGTACCGCCAAACTGATTGTCTCGTGTTAATGTATTTAAACTTTTAATTTTTATGATATAAAATAAAATTATTGTTACCCATCTCAATCTATGTGCATTATACATTCTACCTACATGTAAAAAACCATTCGTTTTTATTCAATTAATAAATTCATTTTATGACATGTCCGGTGTTCTATGGATCTAATATAATATATAGGTATAGGTACTAAATAGCTATTAAGTTATCCGTTCGATATGGTGTCTGTCAATTGTTTCGCCCCATATCAAATGTCTGGCACGTGGTATTTCCGAGTCTAAACATCATAAGCTATCATAAGCTATCATTTTAAATTGGTTTCATCCTGTTAGGTGTTCGGTGTTCCATATACCTGTTCGGCGTTCCGTTAATCTGGGTCAATTTTAATCTGAAATATGGGGTGGGGCTATTTGATGGTGCCTGTCAGTGGTTTTGTCCCATATAAAATATCTGGCACGTGGTATTTAATAGTCTAAACATCATAAGCTATCATTTTAAACTGGTTTCATCCTGTTCGGTGTTTTGTTGATCTGGGTAAATTTTTGGAAGCCATGTTTGAATGTCTGTCAGAGGTTTTTCCCAATATAAAATGTCTGGCACATATATTTTCATATTTCTAATAATATGAGGCAACATTTAACATTGATTCTATCTTGTCCGGTATTCTGTTGATCTGGGTCAATTTTGGATGATCACTAAATGGGCCCTTGGAAGCCAACTGCCCGATGTGTGCAATGGCAGATGTTCATTTCTAAGCATTTGGAAGGTATATCAAACATATTATATAGTCAAACCTTTGTTTGGCGTTCTGTTGACACATGTGTACCTAGTGCCGGGACTAATATGGCTCAGATGCGGTGATGGATTTCATTAAATTTTCTATTTATACCAATCTATTTTTAACTGCTACATCATCTCTTTCTTCTTTGATACATTGCTTTTACCCATTAACCAATCAGAAAAACCAACTCATCGATCGACATTTATCGATCAGTATTTAGCCAGCTATCATACGCCGCTGTTTTACTAAGCAGCAAAGACATTAGAATGAAACAACCATAGCAATTAATCTATACTAATAACACATAGTATAGTAAAACAAATATCTATGGAAACAACATAATATGTAAACTTATTTTCCACACAGTCACACTGTACATTCGTTAAGCATACGTTGAACTCACATCAACCTGTATACTAAATTCCCTTTTTCCAAGAAACATTATTTTCTTTTTCTTTTACTGAATCAAAGAGGATTCAACATTATGGTGGCAGCTATAAACGGATTATTTTAATAATAATTAGGTATACATTAACATATTTTTTTTATATGTAATGATATTCTGATAATTTCAATGGAATATTTTGCTAGATCACCTATTCTCCTTACCAATTCAAAACGAAAAGAAAATAAATAAATTTTTCCTCCGACAGTTGGAAAATTACTTCCTCATCATCAAAGCGGATGAAGACACTCACCTAACCTTACTTCTTAACGCCCTTAAAGCTATGACGGCCTAGAAATTTATGATGGACTACCAGCTCCAAAAGCCACTTACATGCAGTATTGACCGTTTGACAGAATTATTCGTGGCAAATCAAGCGTTCTACTTCGGCGCAAGGTGTTCTTTCAATGTCGGCAATAATAATGATACCATAACCGAGTTCTATGCAGGTCACATCGTTTATTAGTGGAGTGTAACTTCAAAGCATCTACAAATGACATGCTATGGGACATCTTAGTCATAAGAGTTCATGATGACAGACTAGGAGAGCTTCTGCTATCGTAGGATGACATCCCTTACATTTGACCTATAGCAATTAGGAAGGCCGAAGTCTATACGAACGCGCGAGAACGGAAATGCGAAGTGTCAACAGCACAGGCTTCGATGTCACCGCTACATAATCTTCTGGGAAGACCACATAACGTCAACAACTTACGAATACAACCGCATCCCGACAGCTAACAAGCTCAGCGAACATGGGATCGATGGAGACACGTTCGTGCTACAGATGCGGCTCGAATTTACACTTCGCATCCGACTCAAGGTGTAAATCGCGGAATTTAAAATGCAATGGATGTGGTAAGACAGGACACTTTGCGAGTGTATGTCGCTTTTCTAACACTGTAAAGACTGTAAAAACTGTAAAAAAATTATCTCATGTAAATGACATTGATAATACTGACAATTCAAATTCTATTTTTGCTTCGAATTTCGAAAATGTTAACTCTGTAACTAGAGATGTTCTTTTAAACGGATAAAATGTGAAAATAGTGGCTGATACAGGATTCAAGATTAATATTTTGCCAAAATACTTTTTTCAAAACTTGAAACTACTAATGTAAAAGTGAAGGCTTGGGATACTTTTGAAATAGAATTGGTGGGAAAATATATCTTACCTATTACCTACAAGAATGTTTTACTCACTGATACTTTTTAGCTTGTAAATCTACCCACTTCAACACATAACATTTTTATTAACAAACTTTATAAAAAGCAGGAAGAATTCCTGAATTATTTTACTAATTTACATTGTACTCATTTAATACATTTTTATAAAAGCCTATTCATCATTTAGTAAGTAGTGGTTTATAAATTGATAACATCCATTCTGTAAATTTAAATAACACGTTTCCATTATAGCTTCCTATTTGTACTTCTCGTGTTGTACTTCTTCATAATTATATTTCACAAATGTATTATACGTACGTATAATAACATTTACTCTCAGTTCTATTTACTGCTTATGATATCGTTATTTAGTTGAATTTATTACTATACTGCAACCTTACCCATTTTTTGCCTCAGTCTATTGTGTAACCTAGTATAGGTCTTCTAAACTCGTGGAACATTATTTTTTACCATTTATTACCGTTTACTCTGTACCAATTACCATTTTGTAACATTATTTTTCTGTACATACTTGTGATTCCCATTCTCAATATTTAATTAAACAGAATGGATATTATAAAAAAATTCTTGTTGATATTTCTGGTATATTATACATATATGCCTGGTTGTGTAATTGGCTCTAATGCAGTTTAATATATTTCAAATACATTTTAAACTATTTAAGCTTTATAAATTTTTGATTTAAAAATTATTATTTAATGTCATTTACTACTAACAGTAGTATATAAAATGTATACTATTTTTTATAGAAACCGACTGTTAATGGTTGTTATACACTATACCGACTATTATAGTACCTAGGATGGCACCCGATCGACTAACTTCCGACTGGTAAATCGACTAGTTTTCCTAACAGTGTGTGAGATCTCCATTATAAGCCTTATAATGACCAATATCTTATGCATTTTACCACGAAAAAGCCCATCTCGGATATGACTCATCGATACAGAGGGAATAGTATATGTTTGCATAGCTGTATGTTGTAGAGGGTATATTGCATTTTATGTTACAAGCTGGTTGTATGCCCCATATTTGTTTCTTGTGCCTCAGCTGTGTAATATATACCATCCATTTTGATTGTAAGGTTAGGGTTACCAGCATAAAATTCTACCCTATTACATGACTTATTAAAAGTGAAACGATGTCCATTCTATGCATTTTTTGAGGTTATTGATTTCCTCCACAAGCAATTCGGGCAACTGGCAGAATCCATCAGAAATAATTAGTGATTCCTGAGTCCTCATTTCTCTCTTCTAGTTTATAGATCACTTCGAATTTTAGCGAACGAAATTTAGTTTCTTCCTTATCTACATATAACTAGGAAAAATTCATAACCATTGCCTTTAAGATATTTATCTTTGTTTGTCAGACACTTCTAGAAATCATTTTAAACAATGGTGAATGATTGCCATATATTGGTTCCACCAATTCATTAATCGTTAATGTAATAGGAGCATCACCATCTTGTTCCTCATAATTCATTTTCTATGTCTTTCTCCTCCATACTGAATCGCAGTACAAAGGTCAAATAATAGTTTACTTCAGTAGTCTTTAAGGTACGTGTACACTAGACAGTTTTCTGTCGCGAGTTTTTCCAACGACAAATGGGAGTCGTTAAAATTACGATTGGCTAACAACATTTTCTGTCGCAAGCTTACTGTCGACAATTTATCTGTCAAGTGTAATAGGGT
>JAYRBW010048471.1:0-11297 GCA_036023295.1 Invenusta paracnida
ATGAGGGGCCCATGCACTAAAATAGGGGCCTCAAAATATTTAGGGGTCTTTCAACTCTGAAGGGGGGGGGGGTCCACAGCCCCCCCTGGCGACGGGCCTGACTTCAGAAGAAAAATCGTTGTAAAATTTTATTTTCTAAAGTGTATGAAGGGGACATTTTTAATGGTAAACACACCTTAAAACGTCGATTTTGAACCAATTTAGTTCGATCCTTGTGACTGTAAATTTCCATTTTCTTAAGGTAAAAATTGACACCATAATCCAAAGCCTCTGCTGATCCTGATCCGGTGAAACAAGTTGAATCCTTGGGCCAACGAAGATACTTCCAAAATCTAAAACACAAAAAATATTTATAATCATTTTATTTGAAGAGTGAATATTTTAAGTGAATAAATAATTAATCGACTAATTATTAATGCTAACTAGGTTAGGATATATATTGAGATACTCATGTCTGCAGTAAGACATGATTTTCTACTTGGTGCATATTATTGCAATACAAAAAAACATTACAATAATAAACTTAATATCTGAAACTATTAAAACCGAAACACTGGATTCCATATTTATTAATAAATATTAAACAACTATAACGAGATATTGTACCTACAAGCATTTCATCAAAACATAAATTCCATCTGATAAGTTATGTTGTATTACCTTGACAGAAAATGTTCCTTATTTTTAAGGAAAACAGATCGTGCAAGATTTATCTTTTCCTCTATCGTAAGTTCTGGCTCATTCCGCGTTTGGTGCTTGAAGTGGACCCCAGGACATCTGGAAAGATGCACCAACATTTCAGTCAACGTCTCATCCTGCCTTGCCTCTTTATAATTATCTGGTAGTGCTGATTGACAACTAGTGTCTCTGAAGGCGCTTTCAGTTGGCAAAGGAGACGAATTAATCTGGTTAACAGCATCACCTGTTTCCATATTATCATCAGTGCACTGAGCTGATGCTGAGTCCTTTTCTTCTGGTGAAGATTTTTCAGCCTGCTGGGAAGTGATAATGTATAGGATAATCCGGCTAACTTTTTTAATTCAATCCAGTTCTTTTTCAGTTATTTATTAACATACCGCTAATACATCCAGTGTTGGAGTTGTCCAAAAGAATTTACCCACAAAACTTTCACATATATTTTACACATTATTGTATGTATAATATTAATAAAAAATATAAATGGATATAGTTGGATTTATGCATCTTATATTTTTTGCCAATACATATAATGACCAAAACCCTCGTAATGTTAGGTTAAGCACAAAACAAGTTTTATTTTGTAAGCTAGCCACATAGCCTCAAACTGGAAACAGGCCACTTTTCGTAATGCTAGAAGTTTCAACATCTGCAACACGCGTTTCCTAAACTAGTATATAGGGTGAAGACAATTTCTAAAAAGCCCGCACTTCGCTGTATCGGAAGTTAATTTATAATAATTAAGTATTCTATAAGAGGTTTCTATAACTGTATATACATACACATATGAAACTAGTTATTTATAATTAACAAAAAACTACAATTTAAAGAATATTTAATACTACTTTTAAAGTGGAATAAACGTGAGAAATCTTGTCATTTATCAAATTTACACAATGCAGTATCGTGGATGCAAATAATTTTGTTAAATTTTCTTTCTCTTTTAGCTTAAGCAGGTTTTTTTAGCTTTGAAAAAATAACTTGAAAGTACGCTCCCTTAAATCATAATTTACTATAAAGATTTTGTGTTGCTTCTATTATTAAATAGAAACAATATTTTAATAAGATAGATTATGAAACACAAACTAATCCAACCACATAAATGACATTTTACGTTATATCATTCATCTGTATTTAGAAAATAAATGTAATTTGACAATAATTTAGCTGTTCTTCTTATTATGGTGTAAATCAAGTGGATTATTGAATTATAAACATATTAATAATATATTACAATAAAGGTAGAAATTAAAGTATTATCCATTACAAATTTACCTGAAAATATACTAAAATTATAATATATTGAAGTTTGCAATGAATTTACAGAAAAACTCATTTATACACATTTTAATTATATATTTTGATTAATCATTAGCGTGTATCGATTAAGTCACCTTTAAATGCAAATAAATTTAAAACGAAGCATTATAATTTATATAGAGCACATATGTATAACACAATTACAATATATAATATAAAAAACACATTACAAAAATATTCTTAACCATAAAGATCAAATCTATTTCCCTAACAAGTACTACTTCTTAATGATAAATCAAACAAATGAATTTACTAATACTTTTAAAATTGAGGCTTCTACAAAAAAGACAAGATTTCAAACAAAATCATGAATATATGTATCTCCACCATCGTATTAAACTGTACAATGAAAACTGATTATTAAAAAAACTGAAAAACACAGCTATAGTGTATAATTTTAAAGTACTTCGCAAATATACATCGTTAAATAGAAACGGAAAAACTGAAGAATATGATGTATATGCTACACATTGGTACTATCTAAGAATATGTACAAATTCAATTTAGATATTAATAATATGTATAATTATGTATATGCCCTTATATAAATAACAAAAGTTAGACTTATAAAGTGAGCAACATTTTATTTAAATAATTTAATCTATCTAATCAAGGGGGAAACTGTTAAATGAGTTTGCAACAATGATTCAAAATAACCTTAATTTTTTTGTAGATCAATATAATAAATGTGTGTAATACATGTTTAATAATAATCTATTAATAAGAGTAAAAAATATATTTTTTACAAAGTTACAAATATAATTTAGTATATATGTACACTAATCATGACATAGCATCACAGATAGTAAGACAGCATCGTAAACGCGAGCAAATATTTCACTTCAAATTGATAAGCTTATAAAAGAATACAATTATGACAGGAAATTAAGAAATGTAAACACAAATCGCCCAGAATTTCCGGCTTATATATACACATAATATTATAATGATCGTCATCAACTTGAATAAAACGTGACAAAACGATTGCAATTTACAACTGAAAGATTGTAAAAACCAGGAAATTGATATATTAAAAGTGTAAATAAATAAAGTAGCTTCTAAATCAGTATCATTAGAATGATGATTTCATTTCCTGGTCCGTCCTTAATTTCTTATATATATACGAACTCAAAATACACTATGTTAATATTACAGCTCATCATTTACCACACTCTTATGAATTAGAATATAAGCAGTGTCACGTTGATGATTTATCAACAAAAATTAAGATATTTGAAATAATTTTTTATAAAAAACAAAATAAAAAAAGTATAGCAAGTATGTCGATAACATCCATCAACTGTAGGTACATTAATACAAAATTACAAAACTGGTCAAGGTGATAGGAGTACATCTGTTAGTCGTGGTCAGATTTAGTGAGACCGGGACAATTCTGATCAATATCCTCAAAGTCAGTATAGGTAACTCCACACCAAAGACAATGATTGTATCGGCATCGCAGGTAGACACCAAGGGTGGTCAGCTGATCTTCTATCTGTATAATAGGTTTTCAGACAAGAAGGGAATTTAATAGAGAATGATAAAAATAAAATCTTAAAACATCTTAGTAAAACTCTATAAGAACTTAAAACTATAATTGTTATTATTTACCAACATAAAATTGCCTTACAAAAAGTGAAACAAAAATTGATTTCATAAATTAATTATTATAGAGGTTCATGAAACACTTTTATATTGTACAATTTCAAATTTGATTAATATTGTTTAAGCAGTTTAATTAATTTATATACAAAGAAATTACTTTAAAAAATCAAAAGTACTCCATTGAAAAATAAATAAATTTAAAATATTAATTAAAGAAGCAGAAAATTATTCTTAAGTTCTATACATATACAATACATAATATAACATATTCTACACAATTCTTAAAAACAAGAAACTCAAGTCGTCAATTATATATTTTTCTAATTTATACATTATTTGTAAAACCAGAAGATCTTAATTTTTATTAACTTAATAAATATGTATTGTACAAAACAAGTTAACTCTCATCACTAGAAAATAGATAAATTTTAACATATTACATGTGTACCCATTAAATATAGATCAAATATATTTCATAGGAGATCAAATTCACACCAGGAAATAAAGAGTACAACATTCGACTAATATAATTAACCACAAGATGTCAACCACAAATGCAATTAAACATCTTATTTATACTCGTATAATAGATACACACATTTATTGTGGATAATTTTAAAAATTAAAATGAATTTCAGACTTTTTTCTATATTTTTTCAGTTGTTTAGAATGGTACTGAACATAAAAACAAAGTAGAAATAATGATTATCAAACTTGTCACCACAAATAAATATAATACACTAAAAACATAAGCCCACCGAATTGAGATTCTCAAAAAGTAGTTTAAATCTAAACATGCGTTGCTTCAACATTTTTTCAATCACTAAATGTATTAATCTTACAAATCTGTAGTTTATCGAAAATAAACTCCATGTCTATCCGGATAAACTAAGAATAAATACTATTTTCAGCGATTCAAAATATAAACATTATCAATGAACCATCAAGTCAAAAGGTTTACAAAACCTCCAATCTTACCGACAAGGAACTGATACACTCGGGCGGTTCTTCCTCTGTGGTGGGTACAGCCTGCCAGGGCCAGAAGTAGGCTTCCTCAGGCCGTGTCATCTCGCCAAGCGCCTCGTCCAGCTGTCGGCACACCGCCTGTCCCCGGGCCAGATCACTTTCCACTTCCCGTTCTCGGAACCTCGCACTCATTGCCACGCGGAAGTTGACTTCGGCTGATTCAACAGCTCGGGCTCTCTTGGCTAGTAGCTGGGAGATCAGTTCGGCACGGCGTTTCAGCTCGCTTGATCTGCCTAATCCGCCGCGGTCCGACTTCACCTCAATGGTCACTGGGTCGGCGCGCCCATCAGCTTTGAAAAACCATGTTCGTGGTTAAATTAGTTATTTTTCAATTGTATGGTAAGACAGTTTTCAAAATAAATTAAGCTTTTGAAAATAATTTAATTTTTTTCTCTCGAAAAGTCATAAAATTAAGAAGAAAAAATGTTCATTATTTAATACTATAAGTATACTTTTAGATATATTTCGTTGTCCATACAAATTTTTCAAGAGCGTAAAAAATATTTCAACAAATATTGGTATAATGTAGTAGGATAGGATAATTAAAGAGGACATTAAAACAAACGAATGAAAAACAGGACTCTTGATTATCCAAGCGGTTCAAGTTCCTATTTCGAATATAAAATAATTTATGTATATCTGTATATTTGTATACCTAATTTAATGTACCTATTTATAAATTAGAAAAGCTTTTATATTTTATGTAATAATGTGAACACTTCATGTGTATTTATAAATTAGAAGTTTTTTTAAATTTCATATAAATACAAATAAGTAGAGCAGTGAGGATTGATATTACTATGAAGTAATAATGTTCTAAAATTTAAATAATTATGGGGGATTACCTTTTTCTATTAATAATAAATAATCATAGATCTCTGTTATTCTTTTCTGCAGACAATACGACAAAAATTAACATTTTAAACAATTATTTAATCCTTTTTTAATTTTGTACGACTCTTGTTACATTTCTTCAGCTTTAATACATCACAAATAAATACAGATAATAACGTCACAAAACATTTATGGTTGACTACCCATTCCCCTATTACTAGGTACATGGATACCTTTTTTCCCGAGGCCACTACCAGGCGTGTAACCATTCTTTATCAACATCTTATAGCCCACATTGTCGGGTCCAACAGCCCGACCTAGTCCTGCCTCAAGACACGACGATTCCAGCTGCCGTCTATTGCTACCACAACTACTCCTAGCATCCTGGGTTACCGTGGGTGTACACTTCCTCTTGGCAGTGAGAATTTTTTGCTTCTCACTTCTAGATTGATCCAAACCCGGGCATACTTCTTCCCTGTATATATATATATATAGAAATTATAAAGTGTACTTGTATGTACTAATCATAGTAATTATGCTCAACACAGACCTAATATTTATAATCCATTAAAAAATGTCTGTTGAATTTAAAAAATGCAAATCGTAGAGTACTATTACCTTAAATGTTGAAAATAAATTATTTTATTGTGAATATTATTTTACTTTTCACCTTTTAGATAAAATTTTGATTGCATTTTAATCATCTTTTTAATTAATACTATTTTATTAGTGCACTCGTTTGTAGTCAAGTACATATATTCATGCTTTCGGTGTGATTGTGCCATGGCTATTTGTAGTGGCCACTACAGATAGCCATGGATTGTGCCCATCACCCCTTTATTCAATTACACTCCCAAAATCCTTGCCTCCCAATTTTAATACAGTGCACTCAAAGAAAATCAGTTGAACTCCATTATAGTACTTTACTGAAACTATGAATCAATATTCAACTCTCTAACTAATGTTTAATCTCCCAGTCACTTAGTTACTTTAACTCATTCTCTTAACCAACCATATTTACACTCTTATTTATGGTAATATTTTTCCTAATATATACATACATTTAACTACATGCTTTCTGTATTGACATAATTGCCTAATGAAGTTATCAAAAGCTTGCAATAAATACAATTTGTCACCTGTTATCTTTTGAACTACTTACAGATTTAGTTATATTTCTTACAAGTATAAAAAACATGACACAAATATTTGTTTCCATCTCTAATAAGTGATTTGAAACATTGGAATAGATCTTTTAATAAAAAACAAAAAATATTCATATGCTATATCCCTTATACATAAAATACATCAAATTTGTATTTAAAATATATTATATATATAAAAAGTCAAAAAGTCATAATAGTAAGTAAATTGTATAAATTTAATTACATATTCTAGAAATAATTGTAAGAATCAACTTGAATAAACCTATGTAATGTACAATTTTTAGTACTTCTATTTACCACTAAAATATGCATGTTTTTATATTTTAACTTATATGTTATATCAATTGGAAATCTAAAAATGTATAATAAACGGCTTTGTTTATTATTTGTTTATAATAAATAATTATTAACTAACAAAACTAATGCAATGAAAAGACCAAGCAACTTTTATTTAAACAATCTAGAAATTTAAGTAAAATGAAACAATAAAATTGATTATAAGAAAAACTAGAAAACATTACCATAAAACTTACAGTTTATTTAAAAATTTGTCTGACATGTAATCGTCTTCTTCATTCTCCATATTACTTGTACAACAAGATTCTAAAAATTTATAAAAAAAATAGAAATTAAAATAGAAAGAAGGTATAATAATTTTAGATTAATCTATTTTATATAGAAAGTTAAATCAAATCTAAAAAGGAAGCCAAAGTAGAATTTAATTATAACAAATAAAATATTGAAGAATAATATTTTCAATATATTATATAATTTATATGTAAGGAAACATATATCCAAACATGTATCAAGGTTCCCATGGTTTTTCCAATTTCAATTTCCTTGACATTTTGGTATAATTAAATTCGGAAAAAATAGATAGAATAGTAGAATATTAAATTAAAGTTTTGTGTACTTCATTTATTGAATAGTAGTGTCGTAAAAATAGATGTACATGTAACATAACTAACATATCAATTTATAAAAAATGAAGATCTTTTCAAAAATACCCTCAAATAGATATAGCTACATACACAAAAATAGTTCAATTAGTTAGGACTTTTAAATGCATTTTGTATGATCTTAAAAAATATAATTACACAATAATTAGTGAAAGTTTCACATTTTTTAATAAATGGGCTATGTAAGAAGTATATACTAAAAGATTATGCTCAAATATATAGAGATGGAAGTACTCAAAAGTAAGGCACTGATTAGTTTAGGGAGTCTAACTATTCTTCTCAAAATGCCAAAAAATATGGCTCACATCAACATCTGCAGAGCTATGCCACATAGTGAAAAATCTTGACCTTGAGTTTTTAAACATGAAACATATCAATAGATATTTAAAAACTTAGTTAGATAGGTACATGGTCAGGTTAATTAGAGATCAATATGAATGCTCAAAATAAAATGAAACTTGCTAAACAATATAAATAATAAATATTTATCTTATAATGTGGGTGTTCACGTTTTGTTTTAAATCGAGTACATTTCGAGTACACAAAAAATGATAGTATATATATATATATTATTATTAAGTATCTATAATATATTAATACATATTACATATTTAATTAGCTAAACAGAATTATCAAAAAATCAGTTAATTCATACATCCCATTTTTCTAATTATTTCCGGCATTTTGCTAACGATTGTACCAATTCAGCTACTTGTTCTTCTTCTCTGCATACTTCCTGCAATGCAGCAACTCGCTGCTTTCATAATTCTCATTCTGTATTTTTCCCAGCTTCCTCTGTTTCTTTTTTTCGATGCATTTGTTGTAGCATTTACTTCATTTGAAAAACTATTTTTGCTGCTTGTTCTTCTCTTCATGCCTCCTGCAATGCAACAACTTGTTGCTTTCAAAATTCTAATTCTTTTTCCTAGCTTTCTCTGTGTTTTTTTAATGCATTTGTTGCATTTATAAAATAGGTAGGTATTATACATATGTAATACTCTGATCATTGCTGGAGTAATCAAGTCTGGAATGGACTTGGGATTTGCTGTACAGCATCATAAACACAGCATCAGCAACCATGGTTTCATCTTGAAGATTCTGAAACAACTGGTTACCCTGGATGCTAATTTAACTTTCAAGTGTTTTTGCATTATCACTAGAAATTAGCATTAGCACCCACCTAATAGATTAGATACAACATTTGAAAATGATACTTCATTTCAACTCGATGTGGTGAAGGGGTTGGTCATGCTAAAGAAAGCATGGCACAGTGTTACTGGTAAGTTAAATGTAGATTATTATGCAATCTAGGTAAACTAAAAATACTTGACATAGAAAGCCTGCATTTGTATTGCCTCTTAATAATTAATTATTTATCTCTCTTCTGCTCCCATCCTTTCTCTCTCTTTCTTTATTGTCTAGTTGATTCATCTATTCTTACTTTCACCCTCCTTTTAGAATCAACAATAAAAAACTGCTTCCAAAAGGTTGGATTCATTCCCTGTGGCCCCTGTGATGGTGAGAACAAACAAGCCATCAAGGCCCATCACAAGGAAAGAAACATCTGGGAGCATCTAGTTGAGGCTGGGTTGGTGTCAGATGAGGTACTGTGGTCCAGTTACTTTGATACCAATTCAGAGGTGGTAGCTCATGAAACATTGACAGAGAGAAGCATCATTGCAAGTTTTTATGCCAAACCAACTGTAGCCACATTGGATGACAAAGAAGATGATGATTACACTGAGCCAACACCCCCCCCCCCCCCCATGTTAGAAAAGGTCAAATATACTGAAGGTACCAAAGGTATTAATTCCAACTTACTTACTTATCTTGGTAAGGTTGAAGCAACTTTGATTGATTGCTCTCAGTTATGTTAACTAAGAAGCAGGTTTCCATCATTGACTTTTTAAAGAAGCAGTTAAATAAATGCTTCAAATTCTATATTATATACAATATATATTTCAATGAATAATATTATTTATAAATAATTAATAGTGTTGGCTGCACCTGGGAATTTGTATTGATACAAATGGACTTAATCCTTTACTTGGAAGCACATTTATATATATTTATATAAATTAATTTTACTTTACATAGATGGTGATATGCCTTATAACTATGTAAGTAGTATTTAGTCAATGACAGCATAAATAGTTTGCTACAAATATGTAGCACCACTAATCAAATAGAAGCATAAAATATTGTATGTTGGAAAATAGTTAAATTTGTCTATAATGTCAGTTAGTCTATAATGATGCTTTTTACTATGTCCCTTGGAGTCTTGTTATAGGTAAATTCTACTGTATATTCTTTATCTTTTGTAATTTTAATGTAATAATATAAACATTTAAGGTTAGTCAGGGATTCTAACAGATCAATTTCAAATTTCCGGAAAATATTTTTTAGCTCCCCCATTGTCCACCACAATTTATAGCAAGGCAAGCAGCCAAGCCTCTAAATTGGCATGTAGCATCAACATTTTTTTTCTGTTTTAAAGCTTAGATTGCATTTAAAGACATCTAATCAACATAATTTGTTTGTTCTTTGTTCTGTTAAATCAAGTGTTTTTATACCATGCTATTTAAAATGGTATAGGTCTAGAGTCTAATCGGAAATAGTTTTGGATAAATATAATACATATTTTGTTTATATATATATTAAGAACATATGATTACAGGTACCTTACTTAATTATGAATTATTTTGAATAATAATAGTTTCAATATAATATTATATTGAATTTAAATAAGTTAGTTTATGACAATTATGTACAATTATTGTTGCAATAATAGAGTATTATTGGTTATGATAAATATAAATTTACAGAATATTTAACAACTATAAGATTTAAGCTATATACACAATTGATGTGTTGAAATGTATGTAAATGCCAAGCTAATATGTATTTTATATTTAGTTATAGCACAATATATGGTATGGTATGGTATATATGTATACTTGTGAGTTCTAATCAGTTTAAGTGATCAAAATTATAGTTATGAATAATATATATAATATGTAGGAGTATATATAGTAGGAATGGGAGACAAATTATAATCAAACTAGCGGTACTATGTTTGTAATTATTGTGATTGGTTCAAGAAGTCTGACAGTGTGATTACTCATCTTCTATGATGCATAAAAAAAAGTTGTATTTAAAACCTACAGACTTGCAATACAATCAATCATGTATGTTATACAAATAATTATACTTCGTAGGCGGGGGGTTAAAATTTTATTGCATTTTCTTGTGAATCTTGCACCCCAATTGCTTCGAAATTTCCGGACTTTTAAGATCCCTGAATTACAGAAGATGAAGATCATCTCTCAACTTTTCAACCTATAACAGGGATCACGAAACCATTCCCCCCGCCACACAAATTTCATAGGTGCAAAAAAGCATATTGAGGCATGTCATTGAACTTTTGAGCTCAGAAAATAAAAAGCAAATTTAAAAAAAATCGAATGTGTTTGGCCAAAATAATGGAAAGCTTGCAATATATTGGGTGCCAAGGTCAAGTAGTGCAAGGTGACAGTGAGCAGGAGTCCAATTTGAAGCAACTATTGCTTTTACAAGCAAAAGATGATCCTCTTCTTTTCAAATGGCTTCATGGAAACAAAGGTGCAAAATACTTGTCACGATATCCAAAATGAAATATTTGCTCTAATGGCGCAATGAATTCTTTGCAATA
>JAYRBW010048482.1:0-11296 GCA_036023295.1 Invenusta paracnida
ATACCCCACCCACATACTCCTTAAATTTTTATGTGGTTAATCGAATTTATTTTGAAAAAAATTAACACGCTGTAGGGGCCCCCTCCCCCCCCCCCCTGGATCCCCCTATGAGCAGATTGGTCCATGTGTCGCCTTAGTTACAGGATTAACAATGTTAAATTACTTCTTTCTAAAGGAAAATGTTACATTAGAATAATAAAGATACCACACTATGTATATACATAATATACTATATAGGTACTATGTACACATATATACGATACAAAAAATAATTTGTAAGGTATATTTAATATCTCAATTACTTCATATTATAAATTTATTTAGAATATATATATATATGGCTAATATATGCGCTTGTAATTATTTACTTGAAACATATTTGATATCTTTAAAATGATGCATATAAATTAATACTTAAAATTTATTACAGAAACATGTAATTAATACAAATAAAAGTTCGTTTTTATATTTATATTAAAATAGTTTAATTCATGCATTATTGAAAACAATTCGTACAGTATAGTATCTAATTGTAATTTATATATTTTTTGTTTTATATACTTCTATATATCATAATTCAGTTTTAACAAATTTTTAAATTAAATACTAACTCATAAGGAATTAACTTAAGTTACTGCCTTTTGATACAACAATATCACCAAATTGCGAGGCTAATTTTTTGAGCATAAGAGCTTCTTTTGATATGACATTACTGAATATTTTTCAACTGAAATGTCGGGCCGGTACAGTTACTTCCTAAAAAATACCACTTCTAAATAAAAAATTTCAAAATCATTAAGTACATATATCGGCTATATATAAATATGTTTATTTCTGCAAAAATCTTATTTTCCTCAAAAATTGAGTTACTGCCTTTTGATCTGACACAGTCGAGGGGTATGTATACAGTTTCGAACTTGCTATACCTTTGGGTTTGAAGCTGGGAGTCCAACCCATTTGTCTATCACTCCTTAATATAGTTTATTCCAGCAAGGCGTGTTAACGCAATTTACTCTATATACATTAAAATACTATAAAATTGTCTTAACTTAATTTGTAATCATTCTTTTTTTTCAATTAATGAATCCAATATTACGAAAAGTATAATTATTCCCTAAACCCTAATTTATTATTATAATATAATGCAAGTATGTAAATGTTCAAAAATTAAATAGTGTAGTCTCATTTTCATTGAAATAGTTAGCTTTTGAAATAACTCTCTATAGGTATACCAACCTGGAAAAACACAAAACTAATTATTTGAATATTCATTTGCTGTTTTATGTATTATGTTTTAAATCTACAATATTTAAAAAATCTTATACCACCAATATATAAAGTTATAAAATTATAAAATTATAGTTCTAACATAATTTTCACAACATAATGCTCAATTATACTATGTTTATGTATAATTCATACATTACCACAATTTGAGATCAATTCGAAAAATAATGAAAACCATTTGTTAATAACGTTAACTTGTTTTATTTTTTATTGTATAATATATTTTCTCAATTTATTGATTAATAATAACAATACATATAATACGTTCTTTAAAAAGACCCGCAGTAAAAAATCTCACTTAGTTATATCCGTTTGACTTGTTCGAAAAGAGTATGCGATACTATTTATCATCCTTTGAAATAAAAAGTATACTTCTGTTGTTAAGTGCACATATGTAAGTAAGATTGTGTAACATGCACCGTATTTTATTGCTTTTGAATATTATCTACATATTTTATAATTTAGATATGGTATGAGAATATCTTGATCTATAGTTAAATTTTAGAATACCTTAAATTTTTCTTAAAAAAACATAAGCTACCACCCGAGTTGTCTTCAGGTTGTTGATATTTTTAAAAGTGAAAATCCTCAGGTGGCAGTGTACGTATTTGTAAATATACACATTCATTGGGCATTACAGTATAAATATATACATATACATATATAAGTACTGCTATATAAACATATATATACTCTATTTAATTCTCTATATTATATATATAGACTATATTGTTATATATAATAAATATGTTAGCATACGGCATTATATATACATACTTACATGTTTACTTCAACACCTATTCTACAATCCGTAAATGATTGTATCTGAAGCTTATATTGATATACGTGCATATGTTATATTAATAGTTGGACATTGATCATACGCATTTAACATACCCCACAATATTTATATATTATATACTGTTCTATAATATAATGTATATTATATCACTTATACTATTTCCCCCTGTAATTCTTCACGTCACTTAAATACATGGAAATAATATATTAATTATATTGCTTACAAATTATAAAGCCATTTCAATAGAGTATATATTATATTGCAATCGATTATCTTACATGACTTAAATGTTTAGACCTCTAATGTGAAACTCTGATATTAAGTTTAACTAAGTCCCACTTAGGAAATAAAGGACTATAATACTGTGGTTTATGTTCTGAAGATATGGCTACGAAACATTTTCACCTCTCTATACTTAGAAATAAACATATAGTTTACTATTACTGGTCTTTAGGATTTTCTTAATCTCCAGAAATGTCTTCAAACATTTGGTTTATCTAAGCATCATAAATATTATCAACACAAGTGCGATGAGATGCGGTGTTTCAAATGAAAGTTGAAGAAAACAAGAAAAACATTATGCACAATTTACACTGGAAGCGAAACGTGCGGCGCTGCTTCAATACTATTTATCGATTTTTGACGTACAACTCGGCGCCGTATACGAGTTCATAGCAGATAGACCTTTCGGGGGGTTAAATAAATGTCATGTACAACCAAATTGACAGTGAAAGCCTAAATACTTGGAAAAGATTAGCTTCGTTAGAAATCAAAAATAATATAGGCGGTATTCAAGAATATCTTAGAATTTAAGAAAATAAAATTCATGAAAAAGGCTATCTGTGACCTCTTTTTTGCTACAATCCCCAGAAAGCACATTTCTACCTACATACAAAAACAAATCATTGCGGATTTTACATTTTTTAAGCTGAGGGACAGTAAGCATAAAATAAAATACTGTTACTTTGTTTATTTTTATATAATAGTCTAAATCTATAGCTTAGAACATGTAAAACTTATGTTGTAGAGATTCTGAAGAAATGTACATGATTTATATAATATATTTTATATATCTAATCAACTGGATCATTACTTTCTGACAAGGACGCAAGTGTATAGAACAGCAACGCTCATGTTTAAATAATAATGATTTAATTGCGATATCTTAAACATTTTAAACATAATAAAACTTTAAAAGCAATACAAATATGTATTATTTTTAATTCTTTCTATATATGTATAATTATGATGATTTTTGCCATATTAGACATAGCTATAAGAAAATTATCAATTATTAAGAAGAAATCTTCATCAACGATATTGATAAAAAGTAAGTTTAATGTTACAAATGTATAATTTATGTAAACATACTGTAGTCATCAGCTGCCATATGTGTCAATACCAAATATACAGTGCACAGTGTTAAATTTATATTTTAATACTTGATAATAATTTCATTTAACTTATAATGATTATAAAAATCCGACAGAATAATTTTTATCATGTCATAATAATTACGTTTTTAAAATCACAAAGAATAAGTGAATACCGCAAAATAGAAAGCACATATCTTAATCGTTTATAATCATATTATATAAATTCATAAGTATATTCCACCCTGGAGAAAAGCTAACCGTAAAATAATGAAAGTATTTAAATATTCTTATTTCATTTTGATGTTTTTTAATATAAAAATATCCAATTTTGTACCTAAGCATAAAACGAATACACACACATCTTTCTGTTGGGCATCTTAATCCTTCTATACTGCGCACTGTTATAACAATCACTTTCTGCACACTGATTGCACACTGCAAATATGACATTGTGGCACATTTAAAAAAAATAAAACGTAATCAAACCAATTGTACTGATAAGTAATCAAATATATATCATAATTAATTATTATTAATAAACAAGTAAAAAACATATAATGTACTATCATATGAAACAATTCAAAGTTCAATAAGAGGAATTACACAGTGTTTTTCCTCGGGAATGGTTCGGGAACCATGGATACACAGGTACACAGTGGATTATATTGAAATTAAAAACACCCGAAGAGTTCTTATTAGTTGTATGGTTACTTTTATCCAGAGGTTTATATACAATATACACTATATATATATATTGCTTAAAAATCAACTTCTTGACGAACCATCTAATCGTTTAACTATTTTTTGTATGAACATCCGTTGCAATGGGGTTTCACCATTTTACTTCTGATAAATATTTATTCTAAATAAAATGTTGTTATCAATTATATCATTTACTTATTATTGCTTCTTATTATATGCCTGCATACATGTAAAATATTTTTGTTCCCAGTAGATATGTATAGAATATATTTACTTATAATACGTTACCACAGTATAACTGATAAAATAGAAAACTTAATATCAACAATAAAGTTTTATTTGTATAAGTTCCATATTCATTATACAGTTCAGTTCAGTTTAATTCAAACTATGTACATGTATGTAAACCCACACACTTCAATGAACTAAACGATAATTTTCTAAAACATAATATGATAGCACTCAATTAAAGAGGTATTCAGTAACAAAACAGTATTTAACTGTTATTTCATAAAATATTAGGCTTCCCTTGGCAGCATTGAATTAAGTAAAATAGAATATAAGATAGAAAGCGCTTGCTGCGGATAAATAATTTATTTCAATATTTCAACGTATAGTAACCTATTTAATTTCTCGAAAAAATTAAAATATATTAAATTTAAATTAAAAATTAAAATTTCTATTTTAATTTTGGATCTGTTTTCTTACGTCATCTTATCGTAAGATAACTTTATTGCCTGCTTATATACCCTGTGTTTCACTTTATTGGTCATATTTTTCATTACATAAATAGGACTATATATGTACGTTGAAATATTAAAATAGATGTTAAAGCGCATTTTATCTTATCCTATTTCACTGTTATTTTATAGTTAATTGTGTTGTGAATTATATAGATATTTTCATATTGTCAACAGACTGTTTTCATAGTTTTGTCATTAATAAATAAATTTATGAAAATAAAACAGAATTAAACTAAAATTAACTTGTTTTTATTTTATGTAATATTTCAAAATAAGTTAATTTGAGAATAGGAATGAAATTTATATACGTAAAATATTATCGCTTGTAATAAACAATAGTAATAAACAATATATCAAATTTATCTAATTAATAATATTATTAATTAGAAGTTTATACTTTAAATTAAATTTGTTATTTTGTGCTCATTTTGGATTAAATAAAATTACCATTTATTGACATAAATAGTATATCTAAATATACATGTTAAACTTATCAGTCTATGTCTTAACTAATTTTATTTACGCGCAATTTCGTTATTTATATTTTGTATTAATTAATTATTTACAAATTCCGCTACTTGTGATATTTTTAAGGGAAACAAATAAAAAATGCTATTTCGCCAATATTATATTTATAGTAATAAATACTTTAATATAATAACATTTTTTATCATACAGTATATCTTAATAAATGAAATATTGTTTGCAAAAAGTTGATATTTTTTATGTGTACATACATCTTATGTTTATCAATTCACTTAATATTACCATTAGTAATGCAGTTACTATAATATTGACAATTTAACAAGCTTATACATTGATTAAGTATTTATATTGTTTCAAACTACACAATAAAGTACTTATAGTTTACAATTATTTATCCGACGATCAAGCTCATTAATTATATCCCATAAACAGTATTCATTAATTATTTGGGATTAAATAAAATGCTTCATAGACATACTACGCTTGAGCAAATTATATTATATATATACGAATTGAAGATTTCCAAATTTAATACAGTAGTCCCTGTCTTATGCGACTTTCGTATATCCAAGCAAAAATGGTCGCATACAGCAGGGAGTCGCATAAGACAGGGAGTTACTAATCCCATACTAAATGATTTTAATTACTAAATAACTCTTTAAGAAATTATAAAAGAACGTTACTAAAAATATGTGTTTAGTACATACAACAAACGGCAAAGAGAGTCATCTAGATAAAATATAACATGTATTTCTGCAGCATACATATACGTGTACACATATTTTAAAAAGTATTTAATATATGTAAAAAAATTCAGCTTTCTGCCAAACTATAATATCTGATAAAATATATTGAATATTGAATAAGTCGCTTATGAGAGGTAAAATGTTTGAAAATGCCATAATTGGTGGGTCGTAGGTCGCGTTAGACAGGTAGTCGCATAAGATGGGGAGCTTTATAATGTAAAAGATAGGAAATTACATCGATGCGAAAAATTATCGTTAGACAGGAGGTCGCATATCGCAGGGTCGCATAAGGACGGGACTGCTGTATTTGAATGAATGAAGAATATTTAGTGAA
This sequence comes from Invenusta paracnida, assembly GCA_036023295.1. Lineage (NCBI taxonomy): Eukaryota > Metazoa > Platyhelminthes > Proseriata > Coelogynoporidae > Invenusta > Invenusta paracnida. The sequence goes on from JAYRBW010048482.1 coordinate 6,477, forward strand.
ACATTCCAATACATTTAATTCATTCAATTATCTAACATAATTAAAAATTTGAATATAGTATTTTATTTTGCAAGAAAGTGTAATTCTTTTGATAGAACTCTTTGTAAAAAACTTGCTGATATCAAAATAAATAAAAAATTATGTTCTTATTTTTATTTTATTGATAACATGTATTAGATATATATACATGTATTCCTTAAAGATTAATAAGATTATCACTTTGCCTTTTAGTATTTTGTAGGTACTCATTCTCATTCAAATATAATACTTTGCAATAAAAACATAGAAAACCTTGGACATTATGTATAAATAAGCGATAAATATAGAAAGGATGTGGACATTATAAAATGCATCTAAATCATCAGTTTTTATATTTTAAATTAAAAACTCACAGGATACTTTATTTGCTGAATACCTATTTTTTTGTAAAGTAGATCCAAAGTAAGATGAGGATGTTCCTACAAAATATTCTCTTATAACTCATTATCCTAAGTGTATCCTATTAAATACTGATGACACAACTAAAATTTGTTCACTTTCCTCCTTTAAAATAATCAAGTTATTGACGGACGAAATTGACATTTTTATTTTCTGTTCTTTCTTTCTACACATAAAGCATAGCATCAAAATTGTCAATGACCAGAAAAACATACTTGTCAATCATATTAATATTGAGGGAATAAAATATTCTACAAAATAATTCCATGACCTAACATGTTTATCATCCTGTAATAAAATCTACCCGAACTTGCCTGATAAGAAAAAAACTAAGTTACAAAAATCATTAAAACATTAAGCAACAATTTAACGATCTCAATATTAATATTTCAATCATATAAAGGAATTTTTCATTACGTATTTCAAAGTCCATAACTTTCCTAAAGCTGTGAATTTTAAATTGCGTACTTAGTTATGAAACCCTATGCCCGGAAACGGTTAAATTAATTCAATCAATTCTTGAATATATAATAATTTGTGTTTATTCAAATCTTCATAAGAAAAAGTATACGAAGAAGCTTAGTCAGACTGTAATATATGTATACTGAGAAGTTTCGTGAGTTCTTCATATGCCCTGCATAGGCATGTATTAAAATTTGGTTCAAAAGAATTAAATAATCTAAAAAAATCGTATATCATATATACTATACATATAATAATATTATACCACGTTTTCTATTATTTCTAAAATATAAAATATTTTTCTAATTTTTCTAAAATAGAGAATGATATTATAGATGCTTAAAGAAATTGTGTATGAACAAATTTAGAAGCTTGAGTACTTTTTTAATGGGTATAATTATGGAGTTTACTTTTACAGCTTTAAACATCCATAAAACCTTAAATTAATGTCACAATACATTAAGCTTCAAAACAGTATAACATTTCTTAAATATGGAGAATTCTCAAACTTTTTTATCTTATTGATATCTCAGGATATAAAGATTATATGCGCGCGAGCAGCCTTTACATACAATAATCTGCATTGAAATTTGACTTTTGAGGTGATTAAACACAATTAGGTACCCATGTCCTTCCTTCAGACGCAAATATTTGTTATCTAGGTTTTGAATTTTAAACGTTGACTATAAAGGCACATTACCAAATAGTTTCTTTAATATCGTTGCGATATCAGAGAGCTCATCAGTCGTAATCTAAAGTTCTTCTATTTTATAATATCTAATAAGACAAATAATACAGATTTTTCATTTTTTTTGTAAAATTCTTTCTTAGAATATTTATTCATTTATAAACTTGACGTTTGGCTAGAATCGATGATGGTAGAAGCCGAATAGATTATTTAAATAAAATTGGGATTCAGAAATAATTGTGTAATTCTTTAATATAGAAAAGAAAATATAATGTATGAAATCTTAAATTAATTTTGTATACAAGCAGGAAATATTTATACAATACCAGTATTACATAATTTTAAGTATTCTTCCTTAGACTATATAATAATGCAATTATTTTTTTCATAAAGAAGCAACTTCATCAATTAGTTTCATTCTAAAAAATTTTTAAAAAATGTGCTGCAATGTATATATTAGTTAATATTTCAAAAAATTTACAGATTTTAGGCAAATAACTACACAGTTATCCTATATAAATCAATAGATATTATAATTATGGAAATACTGTAATATACGATAAAAACACCGCGTCTTTAATTCTGACCTTTTGCATCAATTTTTTGGCACATATGCTGTCTGTTGTATACATATATTCATATATCTATATTATTAATATATTGACATATATTTCCCAATTGACACTTCCTAAAAATTTGGTTTGTCAGTTTTTTATGCAAACGTAAGTTATATTATATCTTGTGTGACATATACGCACAATCAAGTACACAATTTTACATGTGCAGAGACATAGGGGTATAAATAGTTTATGTAATGCATAAAATATTATGTACATATACACAATATTATATATCTACATATCTTTAAGTCATGTGTTTATCTACATTTAGAAAGTAGTTTCATCTTCTTTGGAGTTTCTGAATATAAAGGTGTGTACTTGATATATGAACTGCTATATAATATAAACAAGCAATAAACAGTTTACATGGTCATAAATTTATATCTGCTATTCCTACCATATCGTTATAAAATATATTCACACGTGAAATTGTATTTGATAATTTCAATGTATACATTTAGCAATCAATTCATTTGATTAAAATTGAGTGGCGTTATATTAATTGTGACACAATATAGGCATTACATTCACAAAAAATATAAATATATATGATAATAAATAATGAGAAAATAGATTATACACCCAGAAATTTGAAATCTTTGAATATAATCTAGTTTTTGGGTGGAATGAAGAAATTATATTGCAAATAATTCTTCGATCAAGAACTATTACAAGTAAATGTTGTAGTTATTCAATATAGTGCAAGTTAAGTACCTAACAAGGTATTAGAAATCAATTAAATAAATCAAGATGAGAAGCACCTCTGAAAAGCAACAATTTTCCTGCTGAGGTGACGTTAATTCCTTAGATCAATGTTTCAACCTTAGCTGCATAATTCTTTAAATATGGTTACATAATTTCCCTTCAAGCGTGGGGGTCAAAAGCTGAATGCTTAGCGTGCTTGCTCGAAATTGTAAGATCGTTGATTCGAGGCTATCTATGACTGATGAGACCCAATAAGGTCAAAACCGATCCTATGCTATCTCTTTCTATGTTAAAAGTGAATGATAACATCTCAAAATTAATGTTTACTAGCTTTGCGGCTACATTTTCTGAAGTAAAGGAATAACTAATTTAATCAAACTATAGTGACAATAATTTTCTCGCGCAAATTTCTCGTCAGATAAATAATGCTGTTCACACTTATAACTGTTAAAGAAGTTTATCATATTTCAAAATGAAAAATATAATGGAAAATGAGGTAATATCAAGAATAAAATGTAAAATTTTAATTTTGTTTTTAAAGTTGTTTTCATAATTAATTTTATAAACTATATATTCATTCGCAGAATTCCATTTTCATGTGTACCAATAATAATAAATAACTATACTTAAAACTTGTTATATTAATTATTAATAAACATGTACATAATTTTCTTACTATACTCCATACTGTTTACGGAGACTCTATGAACAAAATATTTATATTTCTTGTCTGTGTATTTGTGTGTGAACTTTGAGTACCTACTAAATCTCCTATAATACTTTTTTGGTGTCATTTGAATGCTATCATATCTTGGTATGTTGTAACTTCTTTAGATTGTTTTACATTTCGATTTTTGTTTTATAAGGTATATACTTTCTAAATACAACACTAATTGCCGACTAAGCGTTAATGGGGTGACGCAACTTAGCTTATACAGATAAAACTAATGAACGAATTTACCACAATTGACAGATGTTCCAAATTGTTTATGGATAAATATTCACGTAAATAAAATGCAACGTATTATGTAGCTATTTGCCCATTTTAATACATATAAAAACCTCACCTTTGTTTAGAGGGCTATATTGTCTATTATTGTGGATCATATTGCGGCAATCTTTATTTTAAACAGATGATTTCTATAGTATTTAGGAACCTTGCCTAACAAAATATATATGAAAATGGAGAAAAATATATCTAGCACTGTCACAACATTTCTGTGTGTGATACCATTGAGATGAAACTAAAATTAGTATATAACAGATAAAAATAATAGAGATAGATCCACACATTCATCATATTAAAGGTAATTTATGAATATCTGAATTTATTCAAATGACATTAAATATATTTCAATGCACATAGAATAAAAATTTCGGTGGATATTCAAATGCATTTAATACATTTTGTATGCGTGGCGAGCCGATTGAACTTAGAAAAAATTACCAAAATGTATACTGTTAAAAAATATTATATTTCAATACAGATTGGATTGTTAAATATCCATTTTGTAGAAATATGTTTAGATGTTTAAAAAAAAGTCTTCCAAAATGTAGCATATGTAATTCCATATACCTCGAACAACATATTTGTAATGTTTTTTTAGGTGTTTACTTGCAAAATGTTTACATGTAAAAACATTGCTTATATATTCTTATCTACTAGTGCAAATATACTGCTGGTCAGTCTTTTCTGATTAGTTATTTATGGGCTATAACTGCAGGACACATTTTTTATTTACTTAAAAGGATTTAAAGGAATAAAACACTTTTTAAAATAGACAGTTATGAAATTTAATAAAATGGGGTTTCCATGTATCTGGATTGTATAATAAAATTAAAAACTAAACACAGAGTCTTCAGATACTTAAAAAATATATTTAGCAGACGTTTCGCCTTACGGCTTC
>JAYRBW010048493.1:0-11296 GCA_036023295.1 Invenusta paracnida
TGTTTTAATTATGCGTTTCAGAAATTTATAATTTTCATATATGTGTTATTCATAAAATAAATGATTTCTTTTAGTTGAATTAAATCGTGTTTTTTCGTGTTTTCGGTGTCTGTTTTGTAATATCTCGAAAATTAAACCAACGATTATTAATTTTCTTTTAGTATCAACTTCTAATAACTATAGTGATCAAATAAAACTGATTTTATTTTTATGCTTGTTCAATTTTTTATATTTGAGCGCTATTTAGGTATTCAGTTTATTGATTTTTGGGGAAATTATTGATTTTTTTCAAATTTCTCATAAATTAAATCAACAATTATTAAGTTTTCTTTTAGTATCAACTTCTAATAACTATAGTGATCAAATAAAACTGATTTTATGCTTGTTCAATTTTTTTAGTTGAGTGCTATTTATTCAGTTTATTGATTTGGGGAAATTATAGATTTTGTTATATATCTCGAAAATTAAACCAACGATTTTTTTTAAATGGCCGTTTATCTTAGAATTCAGTACTGTATGTATTAAAACTTACTTTATATCTGTTAAATTTTTTTTACTAAAAGTTGGTTCAGCCCCACCGTGCCCTGTATCGTAAAGGAGAGTATGATGCTTGATAATTGTGGTGTGGTTGCGGCTGCCAACTTTTAGTAGTGTATCGGGGCTAGTGGTTAATTACATTTATTTATTGTTTTTTTTACGTTTTATTTAGTTTCTGAAAAAAATTAATTTGCAGTCAAGAACTCCACAATCGCCCAAACATTTTGACATGCAAACAATCATTATTTGCTATTACAAACACTAAAACTAAAATTAATACTAATAGTACTAATTTGGTCTAGTAGTCTATAATTATATGCCTAAACTCTAATTCTATTATAATTATACTTATAACTTACTATTTTAATTAGTACTAGGCCATAGTATACTAGTATTAGTAATAGTACTCAATTATTAGACATATTATTTGTATTTAAACATAGCGTGGTCTAATAATTGTGGAAATTCTTGATAATCATGGCATAGTGGTGGCTGCCAGCTTTTAATGGTGTATATAGGTATATAATATATATATAAAAACATTAAAAATAATTAAAATAAATAAATATGTATTTCATTAAATTGCAGTTTAATAAAATAAAAACTGCAAAAAATAATTTAATGTTGGAAACAAGGAGATAACCCCCTATTATACTATAGAGCTGGCTGAGTTTGAATTTAGACTTATACCTTATGAAGTAAAGTGTGTACTTTTATAACTTTCTATTAGCTAAATGGGTGGTCTACAAACCTGTAGGTCTATGGTATGGTTTGAGACTTACAATGTACTCCTGGCTGTAGTAGATTGTTAGCACTGTTGTATTGTGTGAATTATTGGGCTGGTCATAATAATGTTGGTCCAGTCAATTAAAAATTATATGTTTTATTACACTGATTATTATGTACAATGTTCTATCAGTATCCAAGTAAAAAAATTCCAGTTTGAGCTAAATGTTATGACATTGACTATATACAAATATAGTCAAAAATATATATATTTTCATTTTATAAAATATATAATTTTATTATAATATAATATAATATTGTCTAAAGACATAGTTATATATAGTAATAGTATATAATATATATCAATAGTATTATTTCTATATTCTATATCATATATATAACATCAATAAGATTAAATATCCATTCTTCAGCGTGAAAGATATTAACAATAACTGAGGCAATATTAACAGCAATATTATAATAATATTAACACATTTAAAAGGCAAATATGATAAGTCCTGACATATTTCAGGATCCAGTGGCAGTACTTTCTAAATTAATTATTTTTAATGAAGTATCTATTCAGAGCAATCTTCAGTGACTGTTTCACTTCACTGTTTATTTACAGAATTTAAAATATATATTTCAATAACAATTGAATTTAAATAGAAATGAATATTATGAATACTTAATGAACCAAAATTTTGCTGTAATTGTTTATTTAAGCTTAGAAATCTAATTTTATAACATTGAAAAGGCATAATAAATACTAATTACCAAATCTAATCTGCATTTTACATTTCTCATCCATATTCAATATTTATATGATTGTTAGTGTGATATTTCAAAATATTAAAGTTTTTTTAAATAAAGAAAACAATTTTTTGTCTTTTTAGACAAACTTGCTATTAGATGAAATCAAATTAAGTATAGACAAACTGATTTGTATATGAAACAGAAATTCTGCTGGGATAACTTAAAAGTGTTGCTATAGTCAACCTGACACAATATAAACAAAGTCTTATAGACACATTTTATTGTATACCCAATTATATTTAGAAACATTTATAAGACATTTTATTTATATGTATATTGTAGGTTTAATTCATTGCAATAGATGTCTGTTTAGTTTGTAAAGAATGTTGTAAATGTATCTCAGTTTGAAAGGTTTACATTTTTTTTAATATTGAGTATATATATATTTTTTGAATAGTTTAAAATGTCATACAAATAGAAATATATCTTATTTCTTGCATTAATGTTGTATTATATCTTAATATTATTCATGTAAATAGCACTTATTGCTATTTCTGAAAATTACAAAAGAAATAATTATTTAAATAACTACAATAATTTGGCAAGCAATTTAAAAATAGATATACATTTTTCTCAAAGTTTCCGGAGATAGCGTCAAATTACTGTGGCCATTTTAAAATATGAATATAACATATTAAATATACAACTATGGAATACCCTATTTATATATATTGTTCATTTAAACACATACAATTTATATCCTTCCTGTCTAAGCCTAAGATACATGTTAGCCAAAGGTCCGAATACATTTAGCCAGGTAGCAGTTATTATTTTTCATGCTTTGAACTTATCACTACAATGTGTACAGGTAGTAACAATTGAATATATATTTATTATTTACTGTGAAGCATTGTTAATAATAATCAAGCATTATTTTTTATACATATATAATAAGTAAGAATTTAGACTGGATCATATTTACAGATGAAAATTCCCTTAATAATAATTTACTTTAAACTTTGTATTCTATTCTATCATGTGAAGTAGATGGTATCTGTAAGAATAGATTGCCTGAATCACAGGTGTTTTACAATCAATGAATCACATTCAATATACTAGCTGGAAGCATTGAACAGGAATATCCAAATTAATTAGTTATAAAGTTTCTTATAATCTATAAATTGTCATTGAAGCATAAACCTATGCAAGTTACAGATGCACTGATTATGATATCTTATACATCTCTGTACATATAGTAAACTCACCTGTACACTTAAATTAGGATTTAATTACTTCTTCAATATACAGCACACCAAACTGATTCTTGTCAATAATTATGCAATACTTTTTATAATAAAAAACGTTCCTTTTGAAATATACCTCCAAGAAAAATACCTTCTAAGCACTGTTTTCACAATGTAATATCTGAGTTCTCTTTAGTTGATCTTTTATCTTTGCTTTATGAGGTTTTGGGATAGAAGGGAAATGTTGTAGAAATGGACTCGTTCTTTTGGAGCAAATACAATCTAATTTTGTTATTGTTGAAACTATAAAAGGGGCAATAGAATTTAATGAACTTATGTGTATTCAGATTTTAATTAAACTTGTTAAATACAATAGTTTTTTTTGTTTAAAGGTAAACAATGAATAATGACAATGTTATTGCAAAACATGTATTAGAATCTCTTTCTAATGAAACTTTAATGTTTTTTTAATTAATTGATATTTATTGAAAAATACTTTTGACTTACTAACTAAACAGTGAACTTGATTTTGATCATTTCTTTTGGAATTCAAGAACTGTTTTAAATAGGAAAACAATTTATTTCTTGCCAATACAGCAAAACATATAATGTGACGTTTACATAGCAAAAATGTATTGTACATATTTATTGAGCTTGCCAAAAAGTGTTTAAAAGCGTCTTGTTCAGTGGTTCATTAACCATTTGTGGTCCTATAATTCTCAAAGTAGTCATCGAGCTGTAGTTTATATATATCTGGACCAATGGTAATAGGTCGTTTGCTACTTAGCTAAGCGAACTAGGCAGTAGGTATTGTAGGATAGTTGAAAATGGGGTGTTTTCAAACAGTTGCAGAGAAGTATATAAATCGATTTAAATATTAAGATGTCATATTTAACAAGCTTCCTCAGATATCTATCTGGTGTGAAAATTTCATGAAAATCGAGTCAGTAGCTTAGAAGATGTAGCACTTCAAAGCTTTCTTTCTCAGATTTTCAATTAATAACGAACTTTGTATCTTTCAATTTATCCAATTTATTTGCAACTTCGTATGCTAATACAAACGAGATGATTAAAAATATAGTAAAACTGTTCCGATCCGATATCCTTAGATAAAAATTAATTTTTAACTTCATAAATTGACAATTATCGATTATTCTTAAGAATTACATATTCAATGATTCGGCGCAGTTAGTTACAAAATCTGTCAGATCTCTTATTGGCTAATAAAATTGCTATTGGTTTTATTATTCTCAATGCTAGTTGACCATTTATCACCGTCGTCAGAGAGATGGAATTATACAATACCAATATAGCCTATAATTTCATCTCTCTGACCGTCACAGTTTCCTTGTCGTTTTAGAAGACACTTTTACACACTATGAGCGCTGCACTAAACATTGAACATTCAGCGTTGTTCAGTTCATTATGAATCATTTTTTTAAACATAATTTATGTATAATTTCTAAATGACACGTTTGATAAAAATACTCTTAATTTCTTTTTAACTATTTTCTTTTTCAAACCACAAATAAATAAAATATTTTTATCGCCAAAAATGGCAAAAAGTTGGTTAGCCAATCAAAAATAAATAAATCCACAATATAAGATAGATTCGTTCAAACCTTAGATAAGTGAAATGAAAAGGTTAGCTTTGATTTTCAACATTTTTATTATTCTTGTTTGTTTGATTGAAAAATTGAATATAAAATAAATTTTCATTCTAGGGAATTGAGAAGCTATGCACCCCGACAGTTCCAGCGTGTTACGAATCCGAACAACGGCTTTGGAGACTCCAGCGGCTGGCAACAGTACGTCACTTGAGCGGGACATACACTTCCAGTAAATTGACATCTTTAAACGAGATAGTGGTGACGGAGCCAGATGTCGAAGCTGCCTATCTCTTAATTGAAGCCGAAGGACTGGCAGGGTTGGAGGAAGCACTAGTCAGTGTCATGATATCATCGCATCATGCGACAGTTCTCAGTGAGATCTACCGTCCCGTCCGTCGAGGGATCCCAACTGGGGCACGAGCAGCGACGGGCTATTCTTAGAGAAGAAAATCTGGCGTCTCAAGGTGCAAGTGTGCCTTACGGATCTTCTCCTGTTCCGGCTTCACCATCTCTGCCCGGGACACCCAGGAGTACAAACACTGCAGAACAAATTGGAGCATACTCAGGATGCTCTCTACTGTTGGCAAAACTTATGATAACTTAAAAGGTGACAAAGTAGTACTTCAAGAATTATTGTTAACAAATAGTAATATCAGTAAGTTTGTAATAACGAAAGAGCGTCACCAACCTCCCATAGAAGAAATGGCACCGAATAGTATTCCTCTTGCTGAAAATGTATTTCACATCCATATGTATCTAAACACTGCCGAACCAGTTTTTTAAAGAATCTACAAACTGACATGCAACATTTATTATTGTCTGTTCCCTCACAAATTACCATCGAGGCAGTAAAGTCTCCCAAATCAACAATTATCTACATAATGTTACGTAATGTATAACGTAACGGTCAGTAAGACCAGCTTTTTTGGTCGTACCCACCATTGGGCGGTGTAAAATTGGGCGCCCATATTGCAGAAAATAAAGTGATATATTTGGCTCCCCTGGGGTTGGAATATCTGAACTACCAGAGGAACACTGTCTTAAGTTTGGTTTACCTGACTCTAGTAATTTCTTCTTAGAAGGCCCCTCTTTAGATTACGACTGTATTATTTCTTTTGATGAATTTGACATAAATGAACACAGAAGGGCTACTCTTCTTCGACTATAAGCCCAATACCAGTATCCTATGGACAGAACCAATGTTTTGTGTTAGCAACAATCCTCCACCATACAATGACGGAGCCTTTATGAGGCGAGTCGTGGTTATCTATTGCCCAGATAAACTGTTGTAATGCACTACTTCATTTGTATATATATGCCCCATTTTTTTATTGAGATGAATAAAACTGTGAAACTCTGAAATATGAAACTGTTTATTTTTCAATTACAAGTACGTGGATAATTGTTATCCCATTGATAATCAAGTAGACATGTTTGTTTGTTTGTTCACATTATTAATGTCCAATAGGGTTAGGCGGGCGTGCAAAATTGTTGAAATGTTGGTTGGCGTACCATACAGCAGCGTTGCATACATGACCGAGTAAAGTACCAGCACAATCATGAAGCTTGTTAGCCGCCCAACTACCGATAACGTTAGCCATTGCGTTTCTAGTTTTGACATTTACAATCGACGTTGCACATGCCTTTAAAAAGAAAGGTACATTTTCGAAAATTTGAGAAAGAATTGGAAATGTAAAAGGTGTTCTACAAATGTTAGGGTAATCATTAGTATGAGTCCCGACTTTATCCTTGTCCAATGGATACAAAGCAAATTTAATATCTGCAGCAGCAACTTGTTTATCATGAGGTTTACATTCCTCCATGAACACACAAACCGGTGGCTGTTGCCCCGGGAAAGAATCCATTTTCTTCTTGTTACCTACCGTAACATAAGGATCAGTCAGAAAACTCTGTATAATTTAATAAATTCTCTTCGGTCGTGTCTTCTTCTAACTGCGAAAATACGTTTATAAAGCCGCTTCTTTAACCGGTGTCTTCCATTCAATGTATTGTCCTGGCCTACCGGGAGATCCATCTTGTCCGTATACATAAGGAGCTTTAACGTTGGCATTAGAATCGTCTTATAACGCAAACTGGTCATTAAGAACAATATTAATAGGAAAATACATAGGTGGAGCACCTTTGTCATCACTAAGAACGGTAAAACCGTCATCAATTGGTATATGACGCCTCTGCAGAACTAGTCTCTTGTCTAAGCCGTTTAGACCTTGAAATACTCTTCTTCTTCTTGTTTCTGGGTGCTCTATGCGCCCAATTCCAGCCAGGTACGATAGCACGAGTGTTGGGTTGTTGAAAAGTACTTTCTGATCTGTTGAGGGGTAGGTGTTGAGTCTTTGCTGGTCCATCAAAACCAAGACTTGATCTTCCTGTCCTCAGATGAGTCTCGATTGATCTTGTTTTGTGTTTTGCATTAATATAAATACTTCAACCAGTTCTTTTTTTCACTCTTTTCCCTCAATTAGCGTTATTCTTTTGTTTGAACAATCATTAATTGATCACTTTTTTGGGTCACCATTTTAATTAATATCCCAGTTTCCCGCGTTAAATGTTTTTCGTTGTATTTATTTACATAAATAAATCGTTATTTCATAAAATATTTATTTATTTTAATTGTTTTATTGAGAATGTTTTTGATAATCTTAGTGCGGGCGCCGGCGCCTACTTTTCATATATAAAAGCGTTACAAATAATTAAAATAAATGAATATTTTATTAATTAGCGATTTATTTCAATAAATACAAACAAAAAACATTTAACGCGGGAAACTGGGATATTACCCCATTTTATAATTCTCTCTAAATGCATTTATCTGTAAAATGGTAATTTATTAGCAATACTCTGCGTAGAATACTTGGATATTCTCATTAGAGATTTTTTAGTTTTAACTATTCATATTTCAAACATTTTATTAAACACTAATTAATATGCACAATAAGATAAACGGCAATAGTCAGTTTATACAGGAATTTCAATTCGTCTCCAACTCGTAAAGAGTTTCATTACTTTTCCATTAGAATCGTTTCTGTTTTCTAAATTTCCGATTAAAGTTGTTATCTCTGAATTTTCTTTCGGTACGCTTTATCCTGGCAAATTGCTTCTTCATGACGATGTACTTGGACGTAAGACTTGTCAGCTCTTTCACTGATGCCACCCTTTTTCTTCGCAACAACTCCACGTGGAAATCCAGCGTCCATAAGTCCATTTTTCGCTCAGCGTCTACAGCTAGTCTTTGAAATGAATCGGAACAGCCTTATACCACAGTGCTCCCTTGGGATTTGAAAGAGGAGTTGGGTAAAATATAGAAAGACCAGATAAATCGTGACTTTCAGGCCTGTGACCGACGTAAAGTTTGTATAAATTTACAAGACATTTAGGCGGGTTTGACGGGAAAGCATTAACCGGAGTTTGCTTTGGTTCGATGTGGCATTTCTTGAGTCCACAACATTCTAGATACTCTCCGCCGTCCTCTAGCTCCTGTGAAGCCCGAAGGGAGAGGTGCAATCCTAGTAAGTAGGATAGAGTATTGACCAGTTGCCTCGGACTTGAAGACCTAAACGTGCCATTTTCCCATAATTCGGCTTCTTCGTCTTCGTGAATACTTCTCACTCTCTTCTTGACTTTAGCATTTCCTTCTGCAGCTGATCGCTTCATTATTGCATCCAGAGTATGACGAGTCCCTTCAAACTGGTTCTCTAGAAACACGGACCAATTCTTTCCCAGTTTATTACGGAAGTAATATTGAATGGAAGCAACGATGCCTTTCAAAGTCTCCGGCGGGTACATGTTACCATTGTCCTTCTGAATTTCGACAAAAAAATATCTCAGCTTCGCTTCAGAGATTCTGCTTAAAATCGTTAGATATTGTACATTTATCAAAGCATATTTAGTACACTTAATCTACATATCTTTCACGTATATATAATCCATGTTAATTAAAAATGTTCCAACTGACTAATTTGCCGAAAAGCTCATTTCGTAGATAGTTAAAAATTTCCTGAACGCGTTTTGTAAATCAGAATTAATTTCTAGCCCGACGCCTTTTTACTTGGTGCGCTGTTCATTGCAGGAGCCTCGAAGAGTCCATCGTCTCAACGCCCAAGTCTTCACTCTCAAGAGAGAAGTTAAGAAGTTGAAGGCAGCCTTGTGCCTCAAAGAGGGTGAGTAAGCATTCCACTCTTTGAAGGGGTCGCCGACCTTCCATATACTAATGAATACCGTTTCTATGATTCAGCGTCGGAGTTTCTGGCGAGTGACCTCTTCTGCCGGAACCTACGAATCCTCGAGACTATTCTCACCTCACCAGCCTTCAACACTGCCGCCGAAAAGATCGAGCCCAGATTGTCGACAGTGGCCACCCCTCACTTTCGGGAGAGTGATGCAGAGAGCTGTGAGACCATCCCGCTATCAGCACCCCTTCCGTCGCAGAGTCTCGTCCCTTCGCTGCACTCCTTGCCAAGCCAGAGAGGGGCCGTGTTGACCTTCCAGGCTTCCTCGGACAGACTTCGTACTGAGGCTCTCGATGTCCAGGTGAGTCACCGCTTCCTGTTAAGTCGACTAATTCGAAGCAATCGATACTCCGGCATTGAGTTGACACCTCAATCAAGATTTACTCAGAATATCTGTATTAAATGTTGCAAATTGTGTTTGGAGGGAAATATTTATGGCCAGAAATGTTGTACTTTATTAATTAACAATTTAGGAATGATAAATCGACGTCAATTTGTGCAATTTATCGATTTTTTAGTGTCACCTTTTCAAATTAATGTCTACGATTCGCATGTGCCGCATTGTTGGCGGTAATTAACGCCTATTTTTATAAATTGACTACATTAGTGCGGAATAATAACAATAATAATAGACGTTTATTCGTAAATTAAAGTGTTGCATTGGGAATCTTACACAGGAAAAGTAATAATAATAATATGCAGATGACGGCTGGATAGGGAGGAAAAATTATTTGTTGAATAATATTGTAGTTTCCGGGAAAGATGAGTTCAAGCTAGCCGTGGTTCTGGATACAGGTTGTCTGAGTCTTCTGTTATGGTGGCATGATGTGAGGGCATAAATCTTGGAGGATGTGTTGGGCATTTTCACTCGCTTGTCTCGGCAGTTTAACAGCTTGTGTTTCTCTGCTAGATTTTAGTGGGACAGGAGAGATTGTGTAGTAGCAGTGAGATAGCAGTGTAGTTGAAGAGCTTCAAGTTTGTTTGACAATTAGTTAGAGTTTAAGCCGACGCGTATATTTGACTGTTGGGTTGGGGCTGTTAGGATTTCGGACGTAAAGGCAAAAAAGGGTCGTCGGGGAGAGAATCCCGCCTTGGGGAACAGCTGAAGTCACTTCAGTCGTGTCACTGATCATATGACGATTAAGTACTACCTCTTTGTTTTCGTTTTGTAGGATAATCTTTAAGGAAGACAGCCTTTTGGAATACCAGTATAGAGAGAGAGAGGTTATCAGTTTATCAATTGGGATGGTATCAAAAGCTTTCGACAGGTCATAGGCGATAATTGTGGTTGCTTTATTGAATCCTTTGTTGAATACTGTAAGTTAATGTTTTCGGTTATCAGAATCATGTGAGTATCAATCATTTTTGAAATTTGAATAACGAAAACATTGCTCTTTTTGTCACAAAAAGATTGTCCTATTTGTGCTTCTATTGTATGCATCGTTCACGTGTGACAGATTAGGTTGTCATTACTTACTGCGCAGGCTTGACACTGTTCTCGTTGATAATACGTGCCGTGCCTAAATTATACGGCCACATTATCGAGACTTCAAACTGCAGATTCCAGCATCGAATTAAGCAGTCTTCTTTTCTTGTAGCTATAGTTATCCGTTCCGTTTTTGAATTATTGCATCATTGAAGGTGAACGGCTTTGCTGTGTGTCACCTCTACTCTACTTACAACTCCGTGTCGCGATTCCACCTTTCAGAACAGTGAAACCGTCTCGACACTGGTGAATCCAAGGATTGAAATCAAAACTGAGGTTCGTAGATGACACGTTATATGACTCTCGTTTGCTATTTATCTTTATTCCTCTTCCGATTAGCTTTTGCAAGAAGTCAGCCCTGATTACGATTCTCTGCTCCCGGAAGACGGAGGCATAAAGACGGTCACCATCAAGACGGAGGGAATCCTTGCCGAGGTGAGTCCAGTCAAAAATATCCGCTCAAAAATCTTGTTGTTTTATACATAAAAATTGCTAATATTTCACTGGTTCTCAATGTGTAATAATTAATTAATAAAGAAATTTGTATGCAGTTGTAACTCTGTTGAAAAGTATTTCTTAAAAGCATGATCACTAGTATGAATCTAAATTATTGATTACAATATTAGCGCTTCGTAGCAAGTCTAGATTATCAATTACAATATTAGCGCTTCATAGCAAGTCTAGATTATC
>JAYRBW010048504.1:0-11295 GCA_036023295.1 Invenusta paracnida
TTACCATGGCAGGAGCTGAGTCCTATACTCTAGTCAAGAATTTATGTTTTCCAAGAAAACCTGCAGCACTCACAAGTGATGAAATTAAAGATATTATTCTTTCTCATCTGAAGCCTTGCAACTTCTAAGCCATAGAAAGAGCAAAATTTCACACAATTATTAGAAAAGATAGCTGCAACATACGTGATTTTCTTCTCCATCTTCAAACTCAAGCTGCCAAATGTGAATTTGGAGACCAACTTGAGATACAATTACGAGATAGAATAGTAGCTGGTATCAATAGTTCAGGAATTCAACGTAAATTACTCAAAATTACAAACAAATCATACATTTTTTAGAGCCAAAGAAATCTGTGAAGCTTCTGCTAATGTGAAAGAAGCCATCCAAGACAATTATAATGTGCTGTTTACAAGAAACAGAAGTTCAGCTGTTCGTTCTCATGCAAGACCAAGTCCAAAGGCGAAAGCTCAATTTACACCTATTCAGTCTCAGATACCTTCAGCCAGCAACAGGTATTTGGTAAGGCAACAAAATTATTTTTTTCAATTCAATAAAAAGTCTACTTCTGACTCTGTTAGCTCATATGTTACTCATGTGGAGGCTCACATTTGAGAAGTTCTTGTAAATTTCGAAATGCAAATTGTCATAACTGTGTTAAAATAGGCCATTTAGAAAAAATTTGCATAAGCGAAAAACACAAATTTGTCCAAAACAAATCAGTAAAACTTGTTTCTGCTAATAATGATTCTGATTCTGAACTTGAAGACAGTAATAATTTAGCAATTTTGGGCATTTCTGCAAAAGTTTTAAAACAGCATCTAGAGAAAACATATATTTTTGAATCAAAAGAACAAGTTGAATTAATTCAAGATACTGGTAGTCCAATTTCTTTCTTGTCTGAGAAATCACTAATCCAAGTTGAGCCAAATGCTAAGCTATTACAAAATAATACAACTGTAATGAGTTTTACTGGTCACACTATACAAATTTTGAGAAAGTGTCATTTGAAAATTTCAAGCAACTTCAAATTTCAAGACAGTTGAATTTTACATAGTTTCTGATGGACCAAATGTTTTAGGTCTTGATGGGCTCAGAGCCCGTGAGCGAAGTCTATTGGTTTTCTCCCCACGTGCATATACCTGATCTACTGAGCTCTGCCAACTGCATTGTAAAAGTTTTTAAATGTCTTCCATGAGAATGTCAGTTGGAAGAGGAAAAGAAAATGATAGAAGAAGAGTAAAAAAAGGTCATAATCTCTACGTTCTGGATGATTTTGCACTGGAGGTTAAAAACAGCCGGCAGTTGACCGAAATGTACGTCAAAGGCTCTCATCACGGCAATATTTCCTTCATTCAAATGTTGCAAAATATATTTTTGGACGGCACAGATAGCCTCACTCGCAATCTTAATGCCTATTATATGGTTCTCTTGCGTCAGCAGATACGGCGGCTTGCAAGGCAGGTTACTGCAACCGCCAGCGAGGCTGTAGCAGTTCTTGATGCATATAAGGATGCTACAAGTTGCCGCGTATACTTTTACCTTTTGTTTTCATTTCATCCTCGTGATGAGCCGCTGCTATTGCTTCTCAGCAACATATTTACAAGAACTAGAAAATATTGTTTATCTTCTGGATAAGCAATCACCTAATGGTGGGAGTGGAGGTGAAAAAGAATATAAGAAAGCTGGGGGGGGACCATGAAAAAAAAACGGGAAAGCATAAAAAGGGTAGCATATAAAACAAAATTCCCAAAGCGGCGTCGAAGTGCGCCTCGCGGCAAAATTTCACCCGTAAAATAAGTATATAAGCGCATCCCGCTTATTGAGTTACTCTCAAAAACTAACAAATCGGCTGTGCACAACTAAATTCTGCCAGACCCAAATAACATAAAAGCCATTGTGTCAATTTATAAGAATTTGATTGTCGGAAATATTCCGATTAAAAAAAACTCTTCACAAACATATTCTTGGTAGTGAAAATCGTCGTCTAATTGAGGATATTGCTTGGGCTAAATCCACCTTGGTGAAAAAGGTTATTTTACAACAAGGTGGCTCTCGGAGACAGCGCGGTGGATTTCTTCCTCTTCTAGCGGGCCTCCACTTTATTATCGGATCTGTGATTTAAAATTTAGTTGGGTCGTGAAATGCGAAAACTATATTTGACAGAGACCGCGCCAACCAGCGAGGCAATGCCTCCTGATATCAAACAGAAATTGACAGCCTATCGTCGTGAACTGAACGAAGGAAAAAATTCTGCGCCGCTTGTCCGCCCTTATCCCCTATAAAAGTATGAAGTTTCAAAGAAGCGGCGCGTTGCGGACGTTACTCACAGAGAAGCTAACGATAGCAGAGAAGCTCACAGTCATGGTGTCTGGGTTAAATAAAAAACTGAACAAGCGGCTAATTGATACACTACCAACTTATGCTAGGACTAAAGCGTGGAGACTTTTGCCTCACCTTCTTCATGTTAATCTCTCGGGGCTGGATATTTGCGACGTGCTTTATGATTTAGTTACAAAAGCCAAGAAAATACGGACATCATCAGTTGAGCTGCTGCTTTCAGTTATCCGCCAGGTAAACGAAAACCCTCAGGTTTCGAAAAAATTGTACTATCAAAAGGTTGGATCAGTGCCTTCAGAAGACCAACAAATATCGGAGCAACACGAGTCTACATATTACATTAAACAATCCTGGCTGGCGGCGCACCAAATCAGCTAATCACCAAATCTTTGGAATACCAGTGCGGTAAAATCTGGCTTTAACCTCCACTTCCCCTGTTAAATTTAATAAATCCCCTAATAAACCATCGTATGAAAAACTGCCTTTTTTTTACAAATTAAACTTTTATTAAATGGGTCAAAAATAATATTATATATATATATTTATACAAAGGTTTGAGTAAAAATAGAAGTTTGGGTAATACATAGAGGCACACACACAAATTATTCCTCGTCACTGATAGGAGATATTCGGAGTCGTTTTTTTTTACGGAGCCGATGTTAACCATTCGTCCATTTTACTCTGTCGGAGTTGGGGTACAGATTTTATTGAGCTTGACGGCATAAATTTTTCAATTACAGCCTGCTGCAATAGAGGTGGGCTGCCTTTTTGTTTCCAGCGGGAGTATCGGGGATTAGAGACGTCCTCGGAAATTTGTAACCGGGATTTTGTAAAATACTTATCCAGCTCTGTTTCTGTTACCTCCTTTCTTCGAACGTAGGGATTTTGCTCCTTTGGTCTTGCCTTCTCTTTCTCCGCTGATGGTATGTTAAGCGGAATGTAAATGGCATCACTATATAAATAGCAGGAAACAATATATGGGATATCTAGATTTTAGTTTTATTAAAGCTAAATTTTATTGTTATATTTGGCAGCTCGGGATTGGTTAAATTTAGTTTTGGGGGTAAATGTAAACTTTTTAGGGTGAAGATTGCATCTGACAATTTTCCTTTTTTTGTTTTAATAGAAGTTTCTTTGGCTTCTTTATGATAAGCAGTCAGAACTCTTTCGCGCCAGTTTAGTAAAGGATGATTATGATAAACGAAGGGTTGGCAGCCTGTGTGATCTTAAAAGGATTCATTATCACTCTTTTTAGCTGAGGTCCTATCATGGCCAACGATGATAGAGGGGAAATGTCTTAACAAAATTTTCCTAATTTTTGCGTGTAACGAAGATTGATTGTCGAGGGTTTTACGCTCCTGTAGAAGAGTGTCTAAACGCAAGCCATGTTATTTAATAGACGCGTTAAAAAAGCCGGTATATCCTTAGACAGACAGTAAAAAATTATATACTTTGGTAATAACAAATTTGGAGTCGGTGAAAATAAGAGTAACTTCAACGGCGTCTGTATGATCTCCTTCTATATCAATAAAACAAAAGGGGCCAGATAAATTAGAAAAGCATGAAGCAATGACTAATAAACAAGTTTTCATGTTTCTGTGTCCTTCATTTCCTAAAAGCTGCATGAAAGCAGAACATGTTTCATTTATATACCTATGGATAAAAGAAAGTATGGGGTGGGGAGGGGTGTGCCGGCATACCTTTGCGGGAGGGTTGGGTGGTGTGTCGGCACACCATAGGAGGTGCGTCGACACAGCTATAAGATACACATTACACTACTAGTTTGGTTACACGCCACGCCAGCTTTGGTGTATCAGCAAATATAGCACGGGGGGACGCCAAAACTGGGGTACCTTTGGAAGCCCAATGTAAGGTACCTTTGGAAGCCCAATGTAAGGTACCTTGGGAAGCTTAAAGTAGGGTACCTTGGGACGCCAAAAGTAGGGTACCTTGAGAAGCCAAAAGTAGGGTACCTTGAGAAGCCAAGAGTAGGGTACTTTGGTGGGCTGATGCTTGCCATGATACCCAACTCCTTCTTTTCATAATATCTGAAACAGATTGCGCAGCAATTTAAAAAAGTAAGACTGTTGTCAATAATAAGGATCCTTTCTTAATTTTAATTAACACGATAACAATAAAAAATAGTAACAATATTTAATTGATATATATAATTTTTTATTTTACAATAATTTATAAATGAGTTTACATATTTAATTTTTGAAATTATATATGGTGACTATTATTGTAAAATGTACGATATTTTTTATGGAATTGGTTGAAATAATCATTCTATACATATATATATATTATACATATCATATTGATTAATATATAAATTCTATATTTGCCATATTAATAATACGTATTATTATTTAACCGTAATCATACCTGGAAAGGAGGGGGAAGGGTTCTGGTTGCGCTTTAAAATCCCTTCGCATTTTTGACGGATTCAAACACTTCAAAGAGCTCAATGTCATCGGTATACAGGGCTTTTTCGGTCGCTGATCTAGATATGGAATTTTCTCACTCATGATCTTATAGGGACATCTGAAATTTCGTAAATTTAAAGCTTAGCTCAAACTCATTTTACTAGGTGATTTCATTTTTCGTTATTATGGTTGATGAATGTAACTTTTTTATATAATAGTAGTATATTATAGTAGTATAGTGTATTTTTAATTTTGTATTTTGCAATTTTGCATTTAATACTGTTACTGTTTGCTTTCTTGTATATTTCTATTGATTCGTTTGTCATTTTTCGTGCCTTGATATTTTAGAGTTTTTTCTAGTATGTTAATGATAATTTTCTCGTTATGTAATTGTTTAAATGTAAATTTCATGTTTTTAGCGCTCCTTCAATTGCAAGCAATTTGTGGCGCATTATAAGAATATAATTATTGTTATTATCATTAATTATTAATTTTAATCATTACCCTTTCTTCGGGTTGTTATAATTATTTGAATATAAAGCGGTTAAAAAGGCACCAAGAATCATATCATGTAATAATGCTGACTATTAAAAATCCGCGTAATATAGAACTTTAATTTAGAATTTAAGGATCACAAAAATAAAATAACACAAACAAATCAGGTAAAAACTTTGCTATGTTACATTTATATTGAAGCAAAGAAATACACATGTTTATATTGATTATGTTAAATAAGTTAAGTAATATAACAGTAAAAGTAATACATTTGATAACATATTAGCGAAGCATTTTTTAATAATATTTTATCTTTTATTTTTGTGAACTTCAGAACATGTATAAATCGCATGTTTTGAACGACTTTTAATGGCCAGGATTATAACATATAATTAATGGCTCTTTTTATACCAAGCTCATAAATTGCTGAATAACGTGTATTACATTAATTATCTATTTCAACTTTTTGTATTAGAGATCGAAATAGATTAGATCATTTGTATATTGTCATGTTTTTGAAAAAAGGAAGTGATGCCTAAACAAAACAAATGCTCTCACAAATGTGAAATCAAGAAACGAACTCAAAGATAAAACGTTTTTCTACTCATTTTTTACATTAAATAATTATCGTAAATTTTACATCCAATAATTTGTTATATGAATAATCAGATACTAGCTACTATAATGAAGAGTAAGAAGTATACAATTACTTTTTATGATTTTACGATTTTTAGTATAATTTTTCGAAAATATAATGATTAAGAGATATATGATATTTGAATATAATGTGTTAATCATTTTAAAAAGATTTTTCCATATTTTGGCTTTTTAATGTAGCAGGGAAATATATTCGTATGTAGTAAACAATATGTATGCAAAATGGTATTTATAGATCTACAAAACATGTTTCTTTTGTATCAAACTTCCTGGTCACATACCTTTGTTGTCATTGTATAGAATAAAGTTTTAGCTATCATTTTAGTAAGAAGATATATATTATATGCATAATACATAATACATGATTAGTACATATTTATGGGAAAATACTATAACATATTGTTTAAAACAATGAAAATATTGATCAGTATAGGTATGTATACAAACTGTTATATTTATTATAAGTATTAATATTATATATATTGTACATATGTATTGATTTTGTATGCTTTATTACAAATGTAATAATATTATCGTATTTTGTATTATTGTTAATACATTTTGACTACATAGATAATTAAAGGTATTGTTATTTTTTCCAGGAAAAATATCTCTGAAATTTGATAATTTAATTGGAATTGGAATAGAAAGTATAATTGGTATTTGAAAAGCTCTGTCTTATTTATGATCACTTGGCTGTTCACACTAAAGTTGAATATTTTTAAATAAGTCAACTCCATTGTGACTTTGAAATAAGCGCTGTCAAGCTATACGTTTTCTCCAGCCTTTGATAATACCAATACACTCATTATATACACTAATTTGGCCACGGATTGGTTTTTAATAATAAAAAAGTAGGTTCCTCAGATAAATATTAACTTATTTTTGTTTTATATTGAAGATAACAACAGCTGCAATTGTGATTGTTTTAAGGATATATATTATTTAATTGATTATAATTAAGAAAAACCATTTGAAGAATGTTCTTGCGACTTGCGATAAACGTATTGCGACGATAAGTAATACCTAACATCTATAGAAAGCAATCAATATATATTCTTTTTCTTGAATGTTAATGATTGATTTTCTCGTTATGTAATTGTTTAAAATGTAAATTTCATGTATTCGGCGCTCCTGACATTGTCAGCAATTTACGGCGCATTATAATAATGTCATTATAATTATCATTACCCTTTCAGCGGGTTGTTATAATTATTTGAATATTTTAACGTTTTGTATTAGAGCTCGTTTCTTGACTTTTAGATTTGTGGCGACGGCACTTTTAATTTTAATTTAATTTTTGTTTTGATTATTATTATAATACGCTGGTCAAACTAAGAACAATAGCATCAGTGATTAGTTTGAGAAATGCTTGCAGCTCAAGTCATTAATGCCAAGGAGAAAAGGCCTGTCTTTGACAGCCAACAAATTATACCATTTAATTTTTATATAATCATAATCAGCAGGTTCTCGAGAACGAAATGCACCTGAGAGGACATTTTAAAATTTATACCATGTACTCTTTTGAAAGAGATCATTATCAATGAACATGTGCTTCTTCTTTCGCCATATAAAATATATTTTGCAACGTTTGTAAAATCATCCTATTTGTTTGTGAATAAAAGCTATATCGTAGTCTGTCCTAACAATTGGCTATGAAATAATAGCGAAAACGGAGATTAAAAAACTACATTTGAGAAAGAAAGACATGTGAAAAAATCAAAATGAAAGAGCTTTATTGTAAAGGGGAAACATATTTAAGTGTCTAAATGTTAAAATGGGCAAAAAATGTTGATAACATATATTTCAATTGCGATAATCAAGCATTAATACAAACGTTAACTATTTTATTTCCCAGAATCTGGCATAACTAATTTTCGATTAACCAATTAATTATCCATTTTAGACATTTATTACAATAGAAATGTATCATATTATGTTTTTTTGTTTGATAATATGTGAAACTTATGTTTCATGGTTTTACGTATAGATTAGATTAGATCATTTGTATATATAGTCATATCTTTGAAAAAAATTAATTGATGTCAAAACAAAAACGAATGATCTCGCAAATATGAAACCAAGAAACGAACTCAAAGATAAAACGTTAAAATAATATAAGGCTGAAAATTATGTGCTACCTTTCTATATAGTAATGTGTACCCTAAACTCTATTGTTTATAAAAAATATTACAATTTATAACGCTACGAAATGCTAAGAATCATCTCATATATGAACATTGTGGACCCCATTATTAAAACTTTTAATTATCCTGCTAGTTAATCCAGTGATCAGTATCAGTATATTTTTAGTAGTCTGAACCAATTGTTCTATACACAATAATATATAAATATGAATGTGCATATTCATAGCTTCATTTAAAGTATCATTTCTATAATATACTGCTTAAAACATGTCTACAATAAATTTGAAATGTAACATAAAGACAATCATAATATAAAAGCTAACAAAAAGTAATATACAATTTATTTATAATTTATTACTATCCAGAAAATGGTAATGTTATCATTATGATGAGGTTATCAATGAGGCATATCTGTGCGAAATATTATTCTCAGGATATTGTTATAGCTGTTATCCCTATATTATTATATTATGGCATCAGAAAACATCAAGAAAACCCGATACTAGTAGTAAACCAATATTAAATGAAGCAATTAGTAGCAGTCACAAAAGAAGGAATAGGCAATAAGTATCCTTGGAAATGAGCATCGTGAATAAATAATGGTCAGTTAAAATATGTAGAAGCCGGCGATGAGAATAGTTACATAATAACAATTACATCAATTTAAAAAATGCTCTCTCTAAAATATTTACACTAAACAAATGTCAAAAAAATTGACACGCCATATCCATATATGGGACATGTATTCGTATTATGCGTAGCTGCATTTCGTTTACCAAATAATATTGGTTGCTATGGTTGATATATCAACACAACAAAATAATCCTAATGTAAGTATATTACGTACTTATCAGCTCGCTTGAAACAGTTCTTGAACGTTGGTGACGATGATGACAGTAAACATTCCTAGCCTCCACTTTGGGTTACTTTTTGTATCCGCTCTATTCTTACACTGTGCAGTACTGGTCAGCGGCGAAAGTGTAAATGCTACCTTTAATAAGCGTAATGTTCGAAAATGCAGTCTGGATCAACTCACCCGAACTGACCTTTCCGACTGCTCGTCTCCAATTCGATGCACCTTCTTCTGTGGCATTGATTTGAACTGCCTGGCAGCAGTTTACGATGCCCCCACTGGTCTATGCAGCATTTATGTTAACACCACCACCGTCAATTTCTTCAAGGAACAACTGCCTGATTGTGATCAATATGTCGCTGTCTATGTCCGCCACACGGACACAATACTCGATCGCTGTCCAGCTGATTACACGTTACACGATCCCAGATGGCCCTCGTCATACTACAAGGCAGTCAATGTGGCCCAGAAATGGGCTGATGCTAAGAAGAACTGTGAAGACGACTCAATTGGATCGCAGCTTGCACAAATAGCCACCAGAGCCGAGTTGACTTATCTTCTGTCCGAACATACCTCGACCGTCCTCCTTGTCGGAGTATTCCAACTTCCTGGATCTGTGGAGCCAGCTTGTGGTTGGGTCTGGTCTAGATCTGGGGAACCAGTGAACTCATTCTGGGCTACATCACAACCAAGCAATACTGCAGATATTGAGAATTTTTTGGAGATTTTTGGTGATGGATTTAATGATCTGAGTCACTTAGATAGTCGAGTGTCGATGTGCGAGTGTATACTGATGTAGAGATACTCCTTTATTATGGTCAATATCTACGCAATCGACTTTGTCAAACTATACTTACTATTATGAGAGATACTTGCTATTCACACATTAGATGTTGTTATTTGAAATTAGATTTACAATATGTTTATTGTTTTATTAGATATAGTTACTATATATAACATATTCTTTGTATTACAGATAACATACAATGTATTTCACTCAAATGACGTGCAAATACACGTGCACTCAGTGTTGTGCAAGAATAACTTATGCGTCTTGATAACAGTTCATTAGGAACATTTATAGAAGTTATCTCAATTGTTAAAACATTCGTAAACATGCAGTGTTTTGTAATTGTGTTTGTGTTTGTGACTAATACATATAATACGTACTTATCTGCAGCTGTTTAAAACATGTTTTATTTATGTTGGAATGTAAACTGAATACATATTAATAATAGTAATAAGACGACAGCCTCGCAAGAAAACTATAAGACATTATCTCAAAGACAAAACGTTCAAATAATGTTAAAACACGAAGTTAAGTAGTCATTGATGTAATTAACACTTTTTAAAAGTGCCAATTGTTATAGATTATTAATAAGCCCCTTTAAAATTGACATTTTCCAAGCAGATGAGAGTTTTGTATGTAGGAAATGGGAACACGCCAAATTTATTCAACAAAGCATCAGAAGCTTCGGTCGGGGGTGAAGGACCCTTGAAGCTGACAAGGTTTCGAATCATTAAAGCTGACAGTAATAATTAATTTATAATTACGTTAAAAATATAATAGACAAATTTTGTAAACAAATAGTAAATATATTTTGTAATATTAAAAACAGGTCAGCTTTTTTACAGGCAAACACATTGTGATTTTGTACAACCCCTGAGAAAAGAAACGCGACATTGTGAAAATGTTTATACTTTTTAGAATTTTTCTATTTTTCATTGAAAACTGAGATAATACAAATATATAATTATTTTCATGAAATGTAAAGTAATTATATTTATTTATAAAGTATATATTGATATTATCTCAGTATTCAATTAAAATATATTTAAAATATATAAATTCTAAAAAGTTTAAAACATTTTATGATGTCACGTTTCTTTTGTTAGGTGTGATAATGTTAAGCACAATAATAATTCTGTGAGTAACGCCTATTTATTTTATTTATTTTATTTGAATAATAATAATTAATTAATAATTAATCATTAAATAATATTTTGTGGTTGGGCTGGAGAAAAGGAACCCTAACGCTAGATTTGGATGATGTTATCCACGTGTAATTATTATTATCTGCATAGATGTAGAGTTGAACCCGGGTCGCCTGGGTGAGAGCCAGAATCCTTTCTGTATTCATTGTGTGACGTGAGACATTAAATCGAATATTGTAATAACGAAGACTTGTTGACCGTGCTCATGTTAGCCGACAATCGCAAACGAAGGTCAAATGTGAATATCTTTCATTTAACTGTGTTAAGAGAAATTCTTGTTGAAAGAATTTAGTTGAAAATAATAAGGCGACATACACCCTAATCCGGGTCCAGCCAACAATGTAGATTCCAGCGGCGGAAACGGCAATCAAACACAATCACG